>VDFB02014199.1:0-85993 GCA_007258455.2 Sequoia sempervirens
AGAACAATATTACCATCAAGATGAAAACCAAGAGCATCAAAAACATGCACACCAAATATCCAAGAGAAGACACAAGGTTTTGTAAGGGACAAAAAAACAAAGGAAAAACCAAGAAAAAACCTCCAAATTATAAAAATGGCATAAAGCCTAAGAAGATTACAAAGAGAGAATGAGAGAGAGAGAGAGAGGGATCAAGCATAAAATGCTTCATGTAAATAATAAGAGAAATGCCTCAAATAAATAGAGGTGAGAAAAGAGTTGCATAAGTAACTCCCATGTCTATGAATGCCACCTTTCATCTTATGTGTGTGCAAGGCGTCAAGATCCTATAAGGAGGAGGCTATACCTAAGCCTTAATATTCTTCCAAAAAGGAATTATAAATACGAGTCATTCTCACACGTGTGAGAATACTCAAATAAGATAAAAGACTTGTAGGGATTTCTTATGAATATTCCTACAAGTATTTAAATAATACAAATGAATAATTAATCTTCACCTAAATAAAAATTAGTTCTAACAATAACATAATACATGTATCTTCATCCATCTTAACATGAAAAAAATCAAATTGAAAAGAACTCAAATTAAATGCATTTAAGTTCTTAGTTATTGAATAACCCTCCTTCATTCTAAGAGAAAATAGTTATATTTTTAAATACAAATTATTTACCGAACTATTAGCTTGATAGATCTCACCGAACCATTTCCATAGATCATATGGTGTTTTCTCTTCAAAAGAATTTAGTAGGATAGAGTCTGTAAGATAAAGCTAGATTGTTCCTCATTCTTTATTATCCATCTTATCATACTCATCCTAATCTATCTTGTTTTATTTCTTTCCATTTTGTTGCTTCCAAAAATTGATCCCTCTCTTTAAGGAGATCCTCATTCTTATCTTCCACAACTCATAGTTGGTTTTGTTGAACTTATATGCAACCAATATAAGGATGTAGCCATGAATTTTACGTAAATCTACAAAACAAATTCAACCAAAAATAATTTGGCGTAGATCTTTCATTTTGGTTTGTAGTTGATTCCTAGAATTTGATTAATTTGGTTTCGATGGTCGTTTTGGAGACTATTGAAGAACATTTTTGTCATTTTCAATTGACAAAATGAAAAAATCCTTTACTTCACAACTCATCTATCCTCCCCACTTTAGAAAAACCAAAAGAAGTAGTAATCACTAGGTGCCATGTGTCTATTATTATTATATCACTTATTTATTATTATATCCTAGATATTTTTATAGATATTTTATGTCACTTACTTTATTCCCTTATAATGGTAAATTTTATAATATTTTTCAAATTAAAAAATAAATAAATGCCTTATAACCTTCCTGGAGTATAAACTCTTGAATATTCCCTCTACTAGATACTTCCAGAGATTCGCTTTTCCAATAATTGCCTAAAGAGGTTCAAATTTCCAGTTTGTTATTTTATCCGCGGTGGTGTACATGCACACCAAGCTCTGAATCTATACTGTACACGTATGGGAACTTGAGCGCCTTTTAAGCCTGGGGATAGTCCTATTTAATATTTAATGCAGTTACACGTGTAATCTTCTCATCAGGAGGATGGAAAGGAGTTCAAACAATTAACAAACCAGATTTCCCGTCGGATCATTGAAAACAAAATGTAAGAAAGAAGACGTATATAAGAAGGCCAAGTTAAGAGGGCCTATGCGTCAACCATCGCTTGCATTACGCCTTAGATCTGTTGCTGTGCAGCAACTGTTTTTGTTGTTCAGTGCAGTGAGAGAGGATACAAGTATTTAGAAAAATTGAAACAAAATTGTGTGTTGTAGTGGAAGATGGCTGCCAATGAATGGATTAATGGGTACTTGGAAGCCATTTTGGATGGACGCACGACCAATACCAACAATGATGGTGGTCAGTTGGTTGAAGAAGATCTTGATTCTGGTTCGGTCTCGCAGGGGTTAACTTTTAATCCTGCGAGGTATTTTATCGATGAGGTCGTTAATGGAACCGATGAGATCGACCTTCATCACTTCTGGGTTAAGGTAATTGCTTTTTAAAGTTAAGATCTTTGGTTTGGATGATGCATGGATTTTCTTAATGTGGTGAGTTTTTTCAGGTCACAGCGACAAAGAACACAGAGGAGAGGAACAGAAGACTTGAGAATCTGTGTTGGAGAATATGGCATGTCAGCCGCACTACCAAGAAGGTGAGCCGGATACCCATTTGAGGGATTTTGTGATTTGGGATGGTTTGGTAATTGTGTGATGGGTTCATGCATTGAGATGATTTAGGATTTTTTTTGTTGTTGTTGGGATTATCCCAGGCGGACTGGGAGCAAAAGAAGAGGATGCAGAAGCGGCGCATGGAAAGGGAAAGGGGGAGGAGGGATGTGGTAGAGGATTTATCAGAGGATTTGTCCGAGGGGGAAAGGTTTGGGGTAGATGGCAGCAGTCATGGTGGATTGGGGATGAAGTTATCTGAAAGTCATTTTAATTTGGAGTTACTAGAGCAGCAGCCGCAGCAGAAGGAAAAACGCTTCTACATTGTCATGATCAGGTACTTTTTTATGTTTCGACTCAAGGGAATTAAATGAACGTGACTTATACTAGCTTTTTATACATTTCCGATTTTTGGTTTAATTGCTTTTGCAGTTTGCATGGGCTTGTGCGGGGTTGGAACATGGAACTTGGTCGCGATTCCGATACAGGTGGACAGGTACGCTTTCTGAAAGAACCCTTTTTTTTTTGGTTTGCGCTGAGTTTTGAGTAATCAAGGTTTGATTTGCTTGGTTAGATTCTCCAAGTGCCATGCCAGTGACTAGGGTTTTATTCCAATTGAGGTCTGCCCTAATATGACAAGTGTATAATAGGGTGAGTCCTGGTGCAAGCCCCAGCAAGGGATTTTGTGCAGAATAGGTATTCCCTTTTTACTGTTTTCTTGGAGTGGGCGAACAATCCGACTTTAATGTTCTAGTGTTCTTGGGAAGCCTGAATAATATGTGGAATGCAAAATATTGAAATTTAACAAACAGAGCTTTTAAGTTGAAAGGGAAGAATGTCAGGAGGGTACCGAATTTCGGAGTCGACAGTTTCAGATGATTTCATGAAATCATGCATGTAGACATGTCTCATGAATCTTATTTGAAACAAAGGCTTTTAGATTTTGAGGGTGGCTTGTAGCCTTATCCCATAAAATGTAGGAAGTCCCGTCCATACGACCAACTCCTTGGACCTGACATGAATTCCTAAACAATAATTAACGAGTCCCCTTTACGTTGTGAACTCCTCCAGACCAGGCTTGCATGCATAAACAATGTTTATGTTTAAAGATATTCCTCAAACATATATTAACAATAAGAAAAACAGATGATAACAAATCACTTTGTAAAGTAGGATATGAAAGACAAAATCGCTTCTCCTATTAGGATTTTAGCGTTAAAACAGATGATAACAAATCGATTTCTAAAGTAGGATATGAAAGACAAAATTGCCGCCTCCTATTAGGATTTTAGCGTTAAAACAGATGATAATAAATCGTTTTGTAAAGTAGGATATGAAAGACAAAATTGCATCCTCCTATTAGAATTTTAGCGTTATTTAGATGTACAACTTATGTGTAAGTATGTGGGAGCTTCAAGTCCTAATTGCCCTATTCTATTCATTGTCATGCAGGTGAAATACGCTGTAGAGTTTGCGAAGGCACTGGCACAAATGCCTGAGGTGTACAGAGTGGACCTACTAACTCGTCAGATCTGTTCCCCTGAAGTTGATTCTAGCTATGCAGAGCCAACAGAAATGTTATCTTCTGAGGTTGATGAAGAAATTGGAGAGGCTGGAGGTGCTTACATTATTAGAATTCCTTGTGGAGACAGAGAAAAGTATTATGAGAAAGAAAATTTATGGCCATACATTCCAGAGTTTGTTGATGGAGCACTGGGTCACATTCTTAACATCTCTAAAGTGTTGGGGGACCTGATTGGAGGAGGCAGCGCTGTCTGGCCTCATGTAATTCATGGTCATTATGCAGATGCAGGTTATGCAGCCTGCCTTCTTTCAGGTGCTCTCAATGTTCCCATGGTTTTGACAGGTCATTCCTTGGGTCGTAATAAACTGGAACAAATATTGAAACAAGGAAAGCAATCCAAGGAAGAGATCAACAGGACATACAAGATCTATCGCAGGATTGATGCTGAAGAATTGTGTCTTGACTCTGCCGAGCTCGTGGTTACCAGCACAAGGCAAGAAATTGAAGAACAATGGGGTCTTTATAATGGTTTTGATTTAGAATTGGACAGAAAGCTCAGAGCTCGTGCCAAGCGCGGTCAAAACTGCTTTAGTCTTTATATGCCTCGTATGGCGGTAAATGCATATAACAAAATTTCTTTTTTGGAAGTTGCATTTTTGTTAATGTTTACTTGTATCTTAAATGTTTTAAGGGTTTTCCCTTCCTTTATTATACATTATATCATAAATTTGTATTGAGAAATAGTCACTGGCTTCTCATGTATGAATGCTTATTACAATTTGAAATCATAGTTTAAGTTTTCTAATAATGGTCATACTTTTTGTAGGTCATACCTCCTGGAATGGACTTCAGTAATGTTATTGTACAAAGTGACAGCACAGATGATGATTTAGAGAATGATGCTACTCCATTATCCGAGTCCCCTTTATGGGCTGAGGTAAGAGTCAGGGAAACACTTTGTTCCTTACCTATATGTCGGGTTTGGCATACTTTACAAACTGGTTGTATAAACAAGTGTACTTCAATCAAAAGCAAAATTTGTTTCTGTTATAATTCATCATCATGCTTTACTGTGTATGATATGAACCTGATAGCCTGCTTTTTAATTTAGACCCTGCGTTTCTTG
This sequence comes from Sequoia sempervirens, assembly GCA_007258455.2. Lineage (NCBI taxonomy): Eukaryota > Viridiplantae > Streptophyta > Pinopsida > Cupressales > Cupressaceae > Sequoia > Sequoia sempervirens. The sequence goes on from VDFB02014199.1 coordinate 4,855, forward strand.
AACAACACTTCAAAACCAATTATATTGGCTCTTGCTCGACCTGATCCTAAAAAGAACATCACAACTTTAGTGAAGGCTTTTGGGGAGTGCAACAAGTTGAGGAGGCTAGCAAATTTGGTATGCCTTATTCTTGAAACTATGTTTCCTTTCTGTGATGCACTGCCTTGATTCTGTAGCTAAAGAGTTTCATTTTCTGTTTATGAACTGACAGATGTTGATCATGGGCAATCGAGATGATATTGATCAAATGCCCGCAGCAAGTGCCAATTTGCTTACTACTGTTCTGAAGTTAATCGACAAGTATGATCTGTATGGAGAAGTGGCATATCCAAAGCATCACAAACAATCAGATGTTGGTGACATCTACAGAATTGCTGCAAAAACAAAGGTTGGTTAAGCTTTCTGTCAATATATAGGATAAACACTCTAGTATTGCACTGCTTTCTCCATAATACATGAAACACATGTAGCTTCAGAATTATCGTTTTAATATGTGCAGGGTGTTTTTATTAATCCAGCTTTAGTGGAACCCTTTGGCTTGACGCTTATTGAGGTAGGTCAACAATTTTTTTATTGTCCATAGTGTTTTCTCTCATTATAAAAGTAATAGGTTTTATTGATGTTTAAGAAGCAAAGGTAAGAGTCATCGGAGGGGGACCCTGATGTTTAAGAAGCATATTAATTTTACAATTATATGCCTTGTCTGTTTAATTATGGTTTTTTGAAAGGTAATTTTAAGGCCCAAGGGAAGTGTTTGTGTGTGTATCATTGCAATCACGAGGAATGATGAAAGAAGCTTCAACACACAATGAATGCCTCTAAATCATCAAAAAGCAGTTTATATATTAAAGAATTAGTTTTGTGCAGGCAGCTGCCCATGGATTGCCAATGGTAGCCACAAAGAATGGAGGACCTGTTGATATTCATCGGGTATAATATATATCTAAAATTCAGCTCTCTATTTCAAAATTTTCAGGGAGAATACATATAATGTATTACTGTTTGATGAATTTCAATCAATTCATGTGCAGACATTACAGAATGGCTTATTGATAGATCCCCATGATGACAAGGCTATTGCATCTGCTTTATACAGACTTGTGGCCGATAAGAATCTCTGGTCTGAATGCAGACAAAATGGCTTAAGGAACATTAACCTCTATTCCTGGCCACAACATTGCAAAATATATTTGTTAAGAGTTTCACAATGCAGGATGAGACACCCACAGTGGCAGAGTGATCCAGTTGAAAGTGCAGAATCAGAATCAGAGACTGATTCATTCAAGGATGTACAAGATATATCTCTCAGGCTTTCTCTGGATGCAGATAATCGCTCAAGTTCATTTAATAGTTCGGATAGACTTGCGCAAAATGATCATTTTCGTAATGAAGGCATTCAAGAGCATATTAGGAGAGCTATAGAGAAGGCTAAGGGCAGACAATCCAATTCACAAGAAAGGAATGATGAGAATTGGCAGGAAAAACAAAGCCTTGATCATAGTAATAGCTTAAACTCATCAGGAAAATTGCTTTTAAGGAGAAGAAAGCATCTGTGTGTGATTGCAGTGGATTGTTATGATTCCAATGGAGAACCTTGTGCTCAGAAACAAGTGAATATAATCCAGGAGATTATTAACTCAATTCGCTTCGTACATGCTTCTGCATCCTTTGGATTTGTTTTGTCAACTTCAATGACAGTTACAGAAACACTTTCTTTGCTCCAGTTCGGTACAATCAATCTGTCTACATTTGATGCCCTAATTTGTAGCAGTGGAAGTGAGCTCTTCTATGTATCTGGTGATAATGTAGATTCACCCATATTTCCAGATCCAGACTATGATTCTCATATAGATTATCGCTGGGAGAATGCAGCAGGGCTGAGAAAACATATGGTAAAATTGAGTGGACTAAAGGATTCTCCATTCTTTGAGCAAGATGAGTCAGCGTCTAATTCTCATTGTTTGGCCTATAAAGTGAAGAACATATCCACTGTAAGTTCCAAGCCTATGATTATCATGATTAAGTTTTTGCAAGGTTATATGCTATTTATTGTTTTCAATGTATTCTTGCTTTTTAGAGTACAATTTGACTTCTTTGAATACTTTTAGAAAGACAGTGGTTGCAGGGTACTTTCTTAGTAGAGTTCCAAACTAACAGTTTTCAAGTTGAATACATAACATAAAAATTGAGTTGTTTTGATAAAACAGTAGGCAAAACATGTTTTGTTAGAAAGTACTAGAGATCCAAGGAAAAACTTGATTAATAAGACAGAATCTTCGATTGTGATTGACATTAGCCAGTCATCTTAGCTTATTATTCATCCTGTTGTTTGTAGGCTCCCAAAGCTGATGAGTTGATGAAGCAACTACGAATGAGAGGTGCACGGTGCCATGTCATTTACTGTCAAAATTGTTCTCGGTTGCGGATCTTGCCTTTGCATGCTTCCAGATCTCAAGCTTTAAGGTGATCGGGATCAGAAGATTCGCATAAATTCCTTGTCCAGTTAAAAAAAATTTATTATTCTTGGCAAATTTTGATGATATGTAAACTTATTCTGAATAGTGCTTAACATTTCTAGGTTTGGTGATGGCAGGTACTTATATGTCAGATGGGGCCTGGATATAGCTAACATGTGTGTGTTAGTGGGTGAAAGAGGTGACACAGACTATGAAGAGATGATTCCAGGTATGCACAAGACAATAATACTAAAAAATGTTGTCAATAGTGGAAGTGAGAAGATGGGGAGGAGTCCCAGCAGTTTTGGAAGAGAGGATGTTGTTCCTCTACAAAGCCCAAATATAATGACGGTTACTGTAAGTGAAGATTATGAAGGATTTAAGAACCAAGAGTTGATAGCTTGTCTAAAAAGATTGGTATGACACCGAAAAGAAAAAATTGATTGGAGATGTACGTAGCACCTTAGTAACCTAGAAGGACAAATCTTCAACTTTATATCAGTTAAAGTAGCACAATAAATCCACTAAATTTGTAAAAGCAGGGAGTCAAACAATCTGGTGCAAGAATTAGGGAACTGAGTCCATGCATGGCATGAGGTTGTTTGCAATTGAAGTTTGATGATGTAGATGGGCTGAGCACTGATATGAAGGTGGTGGGAGGGGACCTTTTCCAGCTGATTGTAACAACTCCACCCCTGTTTTAGGGTCCTCCATTGTAGACGCAAAAAGCTCTGCATGAACCCTTAAGAGTGGTTTTTACTTGCTTGGCAAATAAATCTTTTTTCCGTTTTGAAAAAAGGTAAAACTAGGAGTTTCTTTCTTCAGGGTGACATGTCATCTTGGTCTAATGTTTAGTGAAGATATATGAGGCAAGGTCAGTCTGATTCATTCTATTGTCATGTCACCTTCTTGGCAATTCATTTTGTATATGGTTCGTTGTATAGCATGGTTCTATTACATTGGTTGCTTTAGAATAGCACTCTTTGTTATGTGTTTGGATGGTTCAATTATATCGGCTTTGTTTGCATAATGCTATATTATTAATTGGAAGAAGCAGTCCATTCTTGGGTCTATTCTATCGGAGGACAATTTCATTTGTTGAGCAAATGAGAGTTGACCTGGACCCCTCTCAATCAAAAGGCAATGGTGCAGCGATGAAAAAACAAGTTCATATGTTTGATGATGAGGCATCTTCATTCGTAAAACTATGAAATATAAGACAAACAATGATGCTTTATAGATCACAGCCAATTAAGTAACTATAATCTAATAGCAAGACATCATTTCAAAATTTTCTGGCATCTATTTGTCTGTAGCAGCAGACTAGAGCAACTGGCTGGATAGGAGAACTGGAAGCAGAAATTTGCAGATGGTTTGGGTGCCATGTACCACGGAACTGCCACTGTACCAATTTTCTCTTAAAACAACACTCCTATTCTCATAAACAGGAAATTAGTTATTCAACCAGAGATCATTGGAGGAGTGGAGTTGAAGACAAGATAAAATGTAAATATAAGCTTGGGGAAAGGGTTCAAATTCCACCTGAGTACCATTGGGGCCAAACTCCCTGGAATGGTACTGCTGGGATAAAATAAAATGTCAGAGCTACATGGCTAGGAGTGATCCCCTCATTATGTACCCAATTGACCTTGGGCCTGGTGATGTACCAGATTTTGCATAAAAAAAAACTACTGTCAATTACTTTTGATATATTTCTATTCTCAAATCTCCCATTTTGGTTGATATATTTCTATTCTCAAATCTCCCATTTTGGTAAAGGTTGAAGAGTTTATCCCTATATTTTCCAATTGCACTTGATAAAAATCGACGGGGCCTTTTCAACAAATTCATATGTGCATATCTACCCTTATTTGCAGGCCATGAAACCACATTTGGGCGCATTTCATCGAACAGCTCATGTGCCTTATTTATGCTTCCACATTTTGCATCCTTATATCAGGCTACTAATCACAACTAATAAAATTTTACTATGGGTTATCTTTTGATAGATGTCCATACACTGTTCCAAAGTGCCATTTCTGGCATTTCTTATTAAGTTTTTTTTTGAGGTTGTTGAGTTGACTTTTCAGTTGCCAATTTCATTTTCCTAGAAATCTACTAGGCTTATTCATCAACTCCATTTTTTGCATCTTCTGCAAAGACTGCTGACCATGATACCAAATAGGCATATGTGTGCATTATATTCAAAAACCAGAACATGAGAGAAAATTATTTTGAGGTAGTCTTCTTTCGCAATGTGACCTACATTCTAACTATGTTTACCTTTGCCTTATTCCTTACGCATATCAAGTTCTCTTCTTATCTGCTTTATTTCTCATGGTATGACATGTATTTTAATTAAATTTACCTTTGCGTTAATCTGCATGCATACAAAGTTCTGTTCTAGTCTGAAAGGCTATTCACCTTTAATTGGCTAGTTGCCTTTCCAATGCAAAGAAATATTTTGCAAATCAATCTGAAAAAGCATATTTCTTGCAGTGATTTAAACCTAACATCTACGTGGAGAATCCTAACTTCTGCTCTTTTTTGCAGAATAGTTATCTACATTCCTGAATCTCTTTGAGTCACACATTAATGCATGTTATAATGTCCATCAGAGATATGACAATATCCAGTTGTATACTTGTGCACTTTTGTACAAGATCTCCTATAATAGATGAAAAATTTAAATAATTTCTTACAATTTCTCTCAGAAATTTTGATTGTAGTATGCCAGTGGGTTGTCCTATATCATTCGATGCTACCTAGGAAGGTTTAAATTTAATGGTTGAACATGTCTGTCAATTTTTTTTTAACAGTTGTTCCTTTTAAATATGTCTTTCGATTGTGAAGACATCTTATTTTTAAAAATTATATAATACATCAAATACACAGTTCAATTATATTGAATTTCCTGACTGGCTGTCAAAAAATTCACCTTTCATGTGATACAATCGTCCTAAAATTATAAGGTCAGAAAATTTAGGTCCAGCAGTACCTAGCCATCACAGTGTGTTACGTTTTTGAGGTGCCAGGGGAATCCTTGACAGGTAAAAGTTTGCCGATCCCAACACTTACAGCATAGGACATCAAAACAAATATTAAGTAGAAAAAGATCTATGGCTTTAGATTAGCATATTGAATTGTAATTTATTATAAATTGCGTACATTTCACAACTGGAGTGACTTATCTCTCTTTGGTGAAGAGAAAACACTGGAATATGAGTTAAATAAGGACTGAATGAAATCAACAAAATTCCCTGAAATAGTATTAAACCAGTTCTTAGAGAGTCAAAGAAACAACTTCCATGAACAAATAAATATATTGTAAATTTTATTCAAATCTTGTACCAAGGCATATGAGGTTTACATTAATTTATTGGTCTCAAAGTAATAACCTTGTCTTGCAAATCTCATTCAAAGGTTGAAAAGAGGAGTTTAGTGCTTCCAATAAAAGGCTATCATTGAAAGGCTTTTTCATCAATAAAAGTAGAGTAAATATCTCCGATTACCATGCCCTTAAAGTCTGTATGGTGTTTTATACATCATTAATAAACATTATACTCCGAGCTTTATACATCATTAAAGTTTTGGTCTACAATGTTGTGTTGCTTTCACGAGAGATGATAATGTTAACTTATATTGAGTTTGGGGAATAATATGAGGTGTGGATGTTGTCTATTTACAAATGCAAGCATTCCACTTGGAGTAGTAGGGGAAGTGGAAGGCATGGTTAAAGGGGTATTATATTGCATATAACTGAAACACAAGGGTCACTTTCAATGCATGCAAGAGATATTCTGGAGTTGGTCCTATGGTCTTGAGCAAGTAGAAATTTTCTACTCTCACTAAAATAGTGTTATTGATTGCATTAATTTATCAAAGAGGTTTCATCCAATAACTAACTTCCCTTCCTAGATATCATTCTTATTAGGAAAGAGGACGACTTCCTTACTTCCGAGTCTTTAGACAATCTACTCAGACTGACCTCTACCTTAATGCTTTCTTCCATCACCATCTTGCCCAAAAAGTGAGTGTTTTGAAGACTCTTTTTATTGGGGTCCATCACATTTGTGACGAGGAACATATTTGAGTAAGTGCTCTCGCATTCCCCAAGTTTTCAAATTGAATGGGGTACAACAACAAACACATTACTAGAGCATTTAAACAAGCCAAAGTGTGCATCACTTTGTATTCCAAAGGTTGATGAAACTAGTGTCACTCATACTACCACTCTTCTTGACATTGAAGGCATATTTGAGACGATCTTCAAAAATTTTTTTGTAAGAAAGGTTTCAAATGCGCCGTCAAACTCTTTTCTATCATCAAAAGCCACATCTTATTTACCAAAGATCCTAGAGAAATTTTTGTTCAACTTTCGGGTGTAGAAGATTAATTGTTCGTGTGGCACTCTTTTATATTGGGAAAACTAGCCATTCTATTACAACTTTGGGTTGCAGAAGATTAATTGTTCTTGTGGCACTCTTTGAAAACTAGTCATTTTATTAGCACAGCATTGAGGAGCATAGTGTTGACACTAGACATTGGATCTTCAAACTTACCTTGGCGTAACACTCCAATATCAAACATCATGTGGCACTTTTTATATTGGGAAAACTAGTCATTCTATTAGGATCAGTATTGAGGAGCATAGTGTTGACATTAGACATTGGATCTTCAAACTTGCCTTGGCATAATGTTCCAATATCGAACATCATGTGCCTAGAAGATGCCTAAATCTTTGTTAAAGAAGAGAGTTTTTTCAAAAACAAACTCAAAGAAGCTATCCATATCAAACACTATTCAATCAATCTTAATTAAGACAGGTTGGAATCTAAGTTTTGACTGGCATACATCACATAATTCCCATAATACCAATCCCCATTCCTTAGAGATTGATTTTTTTCTTCTTGCTCCTCCTTTTTCTTCCCCTTCTCTCTTTGTTTCCTTTCCTACTCCTCTCCTTTCCGCTTCCTACCCTCTTTCCCAAATTTTTCCCTCAATACCAATCCCCATTCCTTAGAGATTTTTTTCTTCTTGCTCCTTCTTGTTCTTCCCCTTCTCCTCTCTTTGTTTCCTTTCCTCCTCTCCTTTCCCCTCCCTACCCTCTTTCCCAAAATTTTCCCTCTTCTTTGCCAAATTCTAGCTTGTTCATGCCTTATCCCTGTTCCTGCCTTGCTACCTCTTCTTTGCCTATCTTGGGGGTCCAGCGTTCTATCCTTTTCTTTCTTACCCTCCCATCCTCTTCATGCCTTTTCCCCCTTGGCCTCCCTCCACCCCTCAATGCTTTGTACATTGTTCCCTCCGGTCTTTGTCTTGGTCCCTCCATTTTCTTTCTCATCACGTGTTTCAGTCATCTGGCTTGTTTTCTTCCTTCCTGTAATTTTTTTCCTTTTACTTATCCCATTCACCTTATTTATCTCCTTTATTTTATTATTATTTTTAATGCATTATTAATCCCTTGTTAATTGCTTCTCATCCATTCTTATTTTGTTTTATCCTCGTCGAAACAAAATAGGGCTTATTTATCTTTTGTAATATTGGGAATATTAAATTGAATTTCTTTTTGTTTTTGGGGTTCTTTTATTCTATTCAATCTCTTTGAAAGTATCCAATCTTCATTTTTCTGTAAAATTTCTCTTTATTTTTATTAATCTCTTTTCCTCCTTCCTAATTATTCTCAATTCTTCTCATTAATTTTATAACTTGTTTGATTCTTTAGGTAATTATTTTTTATTAATCCAGCATTTGTCTATTTTTATTTTATCCGTATTTTCAACCTATTAATATTAATTTACTTTCACATCAATAGTTTACTTTAGTTTCGGAGCTTTTAAGTAGATGCGGATATTACGGCGCTTGCCGTTTTATGACTCTCTTTGAAATATGATGTTTTTCCTTTATATTTAACGGTCAATATTTTAAAATCTGTTAAAGGTTCAAGTAATATTTTTCAATACATGATGGAAGGGTTCATATGGTCCAAATACTGGTCTGGTGTTTGATGACAGTCACACGGCCGTCAATTTCAATCCTTACAGAACTGTTTATCATTCATATATATATAAAAATATACTATAGTTATTACATAATTATTGATTATTTTATTATATTTAATAATTATAATTAAATTAATATATAAAAAAATAGAAATAGTTAGATATTTAAATTATATAAAATTTTAAAATAAAAATAATATAGTAGATACAATTTAAATATTTAATGATTGAATTTAATTGCATAATATTTGAGATATATTTATTGATTTATATTTTTATGGCTAGTAGTGATTTAAAATAATTTCTCTCGAGTGAATAGTTAATTTCGCATTTATTGCATTGAGGTGGTGTTTATAAGGGTAAAATATTGAGACTTTAGAGGTCATCCATTCTAATATTACTATCAAATAAAAGTTTTTAACTAGAGTATCCAAGATCAAGCCCAATTAACTTGTTAGTCCAATGCTTCTTGGAAAGTTACCAATCTTGACCTTGGTACTCTTTATAGTCAAATGTGTTTAACCATTGACTTGCTCTAGAGAAACTCCATGATAAAGCACACTTTAATTTAATAAGTAAATCTTTATAAGAACATAATTTGACAACTTAAAAAACCCCTCTTATATACAAGATAATTCTATTTACATTATATAAAATTAAAATAATAAATAATAAAAATTATAATTAAAATATTTCATTAATTTTAGTTGATATATATATATATATCATTGCTAAGGGGTAGCACCCGTGTGAGGCCACATTTGGGGGACCTCATTCCCGCCATTCCTCTTGTTTGCTTGCATTCCTGCCAAGCTCCCTGCAGGACCTAACACTAATACACTTCTTCTACCTCCACTCCACTCTGCTGCCACCATTCTCGTGTGCACCTTCCTACCGCCTTTGGCTCCGCAGCTAGATTTGCAACGTCCTCTGACAACCTCATTTCTTCCTACTCGCTGCTTCTGCCGGCCTTCTCTCCTTACTGTTGTCGTCTTCTCCTATTGTTGTCACAGTTGCATCCAACACACCTCCCAAGTGAGAGGTTTGCAGCTAACCATAAAAAGATATTTAAATATAATATAAATAAAAAATATTTAATCATTTAATTTTTTAAAATATATACATTTAACTAGAATAGATATCTTAGATACATCTATCTAAATAAATGTCTAAACATATCAATTTGGAACTACTTTATTTATTATTATTTAAAAAACATTAAAAAAAAAAGGTTGGTGAGAAAATTTAATTATTAATTATTAATTATTAATTATTTTTTTCTATATATTTGGTTAATTAATTAATTTTTAAATAATAAATAGTTTTTGTACATTTATTTAAAACATTATAATGTAATTTCAAATTCTTATATTTTGAGGTGTGAGTTGTCGTCAAATTAAAGATAAATTATAAATTTTTGTTAACAAGCTCATGTTATTATGCTCCACTCCTTGGTGCCATTGTAGAATCATAAATTACTAATTACTAGTATAGATTTCTTAAATACATTTATTTAAAAAAATACCAAAAATATCATTTTGAAACTATTTTATTTACTCCATAAATAGAGACATAAATTTTATGTGTTGCTTATTTTACAAATATTATGTTTCTTAGTTAATATTGATATTTTGATGTGTAATAGTTGTCAAATTTAAAATAAAAAGTTAAAATATTTATTAACACACTCACGCCATTACACTCCACCTTATATAATATCTCTTGACATTACTTGATTTAATACTAGCACTTGCACCTAAAGAAGGTTCAAGGATTACGTGGATAGAAAATTATATGTATGTTTAATATATATAATGTAAAAAAATTAAAATATTTATCAAGATAAATTTATCTATTTCATTTTTTTAATATATTTTAAAAATACCATTTTTATTTATATTAATTTCAAACCACTCTTTATTTTCTTTATTAGCTTTAATTTATTATCAATATGAATATGAATATTATTTTAAATTAAATAGCCATACAAATATTAATAAACTATACAAATATTTTAATTATATATTAAAATATTTATATTTATAATTTAATTATTCATCTAAAACTTTTAATTTAATTTTTAAATTTCAATCTGATGTAAAATATTGTTATAAATATTATCAAAACGTTAAATAATAATATTATAAAATGAATTTTAATTATTTAAAAAAAATCATATACAGATAATAATACATTCAAAACTATAAGTATCATTTTTTTATTTTTTTATTTATTCAAACTTTTAATTAAACTTCTGTATATAAAATGTTTTACTTAGAAATTTTGAAATGAATAATTTAAGATTTGTTTTTCATACCTATAGATTAAGACATGGCAAGTATGCGTAGAACACAGTTCCAAAAATAACCCTCCCACTTGTGCCTTCAATTCGTGCCATTTCTTCCGCTACTTCATGCTGCACACAGTGAAAGAAATTTAAATAAAATAAAAGGAAAAAAAAAAGTCTCGAAAACCGTACAAATGGCTTTCTTGACGTCCGCCACTTTTGACATGCAATTTCCCAGCTTTTGGAGCCCGCGAAGGAGACCTACATCGCTAGTGAAACCAACACAATTTCCCGTCAAGTACACGCATCTAGAGGATATCTGACCGCGGGTGGCGGTAAAAGCGATGGGAAAACTGTGATGAAATATAGACAACATAAAATCATTTGCTCACATCCTATTGCCGACTAGCTAGAAAACAACTATCTAAAAATGGTTTTCTAATAACCTGTTTGCGGTGTGAGACAGGTTTCGGCTCAAGCTACATTCACATTATATATAGCCTATTGGCTAATAAAAAATAAATTAATATTTAAAATTATTTTAATAAACACATAACATTACAATCCACCACTTAAATTATAATTTCGAATAGATAATTTTATCTTTATAAACAATTTTTGATACGATGTCTTTGAGGACTATTGAACTGGAGGAGTGAAGGAACAAAAACATTGCATAGGAAAGAACCCTAGGCTTGTGGTTTGCAATCACAATTTTTTTGTAGTTGCAAACCCAAATCTGCCCTGTTCTGGCCGTTGCCATAGAGAATAAAGACAATAATTCTAACCATAAATAGTTTCAGGCAGCTGGAGCCCATAGGGGCTTGAAAATCGAAGTATCAAGCATGAAAAAGAAAGCTAGGGGGAGGGGGCTTTCAAAAAGGAACAAGGCTAAAGTTCAGATGGATTCATGTGTTGCTCAAATATCATTTGAGTTGACAATTTTTGCCTTTGTGGAGACATAGTAATCAGGCCTTGAAATCTTCAATGCTACTCAACCGTGCCGGGACACCCATATCTCTTTGCCTAGAACCTCTGCAACATGCAACCGGGACAACACATTTGAGAATGCATAAAACACAAAGTTTGTCGAAGCTCCTACCCCACAAAACTCAGAAGGTAAAGTTGTTTCATTTGAGCTCCCTGTGTTAGAACATGTTTTTTGTTGCGCTAAAAGATCGACCTATTAACACTTGATACAAACACTAGAGATAAATGTATCCACTAGAGGCAATTAGTCCATGTCCCAAATATGAAGGGAGACGTTGGCGATTAGTCCAACAATCCCCCCTCAACGTCACCCAAGGGGATTTGAACTTGTTACCATGACTCTAATACCATTTGTTGGAACATGTTTGTCATTGCGCCAAAAGATTGACTTGCTGCCGCCTGATACAAATGCCAAAGATAAACGGATCCATGGGAGGTGGTTAGTCCATGTCCCAAATCTGAAGGGAGATGCTGGTGATTAGTCCAAAAAACCGATGATATTATTGAAGTTATCTTTAGGACAACCAAAATAATGTGATAATGCTTTAGGAGGTGAAAGTCAATGTTGCGTGTTTGGATTCCATTCTTTCCTCTATTTGGTAAGAGGCTCTTTTCCTTCACACAAATCACATTGAGGGCAACAGTGGGAAGTCTTAAGCCTTGCTCCTTGGCTTGCCAAACATGTTGCGGCTTCTAGATTTGACGAATGCAACTATTGTATTGGACTACTATTGTTTTTCAAAGCACTTTATATGGCTTTTGTTCTATTTACGCTCCAAAATCCTCCTAGTGAACTTAGCTTTGGGAATGGCTTTGCCTTCATCTCCCTACCGTTGAGTGGATTTTGGGGGGTGAGTTCAACATGGTTGAACATCCATCTGATTGTAGTTGGGATAGTTCTTCCTTACTGTCCCATACTAAATTTGAAGCTTGGATTTTAGCTTGAAACTCCCTAGGAGTCTATGATCCTCTCTTGGGTAAAGTTAGCACTCAAATGCCACACTGGTTTACTTGGAATAATTATTGTGAGGGCTATTTAAGGAGAATGAGTTGTTTGGATTAGTTTTATATCTCCGCAAACTATCATATTCTCCTCTCCCATGTTGGTCTTTTAGTTCACCTTGACCTCTCAACACTCTTTTCGACCATCTCCCCATCTTTACTAGCCTTTCCCTTACGAATTCCCTTATTCTCCCTAATGATCTCCCATACAACTTAAATGTTTCCCATTTAAAACAACAAGATTGTATTGACATAATTTTAGCTATATGGAAAGTTGAACCAAAGCCTCAACATGATAGATGGATTGGTTGGTGGTAGTGAACCATTTCCTATTGCACTTTATTCCTTTGTGACTATGGGAAAAGAGTTGTTGCCAAATGTTGTAGACTAGAAAAATCTCTTAAAGGTCAACTAGAACATAATTGTTCTCTTCTGATTTCTAATCTTCTTAATGTTTCCCTCTAATAATTTGTGGTTAAAACTAGAAATTTACTCCAGAAGTTGGTTGTTTACAAAGGAAAAGGAACCCAAATTTGTGCTCATCTCCAATGGATCAAAGATGGGGATAGAGGGTCAATTTCTTTCTTTTAGTTCTTGCAACATAAACACAAAAAAATAGCATATCTCTAGGATAAGAGTAGTAGATGGATCCATACATACCAACCAATCTACTATTTTGTAAACCTTTTGTGAGCACTTTAAAAGCCTATTTATTGATGATTTTATTGGTGACCCTCTTCTTCCTATTATTGAAGAAAGTGTTGTAGGTTGCATCCTTTGTAAAATAGACCTTGATTATAGCAACTACCTTGACTGTATCCTTTCCATTGAAGAGTTAGATGAGTCTCTTTATAGCATGGCTTTGGAGAAGAGTCTAGGAATTGATAGGCTCCTTGTTGAATTTTATAGAGCTTTTTGGCTTCACATACATGAAGAATTTTATTATGTTTACCTTGAAGGCATTGAGACATGCTCCTTAGGGGAAATCATAAACCAATGTTTAATTAAACTTCTCCCCAAAGGCAAAAATGAAGACACAATGAATGAATGGTAGCCTATTTGTTGGCTCTCAGTTGTTTTTGGTTTGTCCTTGATGTCAAAAGTGGTTTGTTGATATGAATGTGATATGAATGTGATGATATGCTTGGTGGATGTTGACAAGATGCATTCTCAACTTGTTTTGATACACGATGATTACAATTGATTTACATGGTCTTTACACATGGTTCATTGTATGCAATTACAAGTTTCAGATTTCCATGTTTCAGTTTTTGATACATGTTGGTTATTGATATTGCTATCATTTTTTTTAATAGGGTGCTACAAGTCAGATTTATCATTTTCATGATTTCAAATCATAGATCAGGTATATGGTATTTGATGTTTGACATGGTATACATGATGCCATTTTCTTATTGAACATGTATCTTAGAAACTATGCACAATGACTTACACATACTAACATATATATTTATATGGTATACATGATGATATATTTGAGGTATACATTTGTTTTTATATGGCTACATTTTCATCTCGGCAGACAAATCAAATGATATTTGCACATCTTATGTTTGTACAAAACATACAAGATTATTTGTTTTCTTCAAGACACATAGGGTGTCAACATTTGATATGTGATGTCATAAAGCATGCAATGTTACAAGGTTTTGGACAGCTTGTTCTTGGAATCTTGCTTGGTCATATACATGTGACATTATCCAAGTCACTTTGCAAGGTTGAATACTAAATACAACCGCATTATGATTAGGTGATATCAACATTATAAATGTTTTTGTTTTGTAATAAAGTTTACAAGGAGATTTGGTTGGACTTATATTAATAAGGTTTTGGGTTCATCCTAATAAGGTTTTAGTTTGTTTTGTTTGAACATATAAGACATCGGGTAGCTTGCATGCTATTAAGTATTTGATCACAATGCATGTGTGTTTGATCACATTGCATTGGTATTTGATGTGGTAATAAGGAAATTGGTTTAATGTTGACTTCCATTTGGAAAGGTGTTTACACCATGCTTTTCCTTGGTTGACATCTCTTGTTAAAAACATTTGTTTGATTTATACTCCTAAAGAGTATCGAGTATACTAAGCATGTGATTTCAATGGAATAGAATTTAAAAAAGTTTTGGCAATGATATCAAGGATCAATATTGTTGATTAATGTTTTGAGTCTAAATCAGGCTTTATGGGACTCAACACTCATGTGACTTCACTTCACTTATTGTGACTTGGCATTGGCAATGAATGATGTGGAATGATTTTGTTGGCAATGAAGAATTGTCATTGGATTTAAAAACATAATAATGGTTTATTATTTATTATGTTTTGATTTGTTTCGGACTTCAAAACATCATTATGTTTGATAAAGTCTTCGACAGACTTGGAAGAAAGAAATTTAGGGCAATATCATTGTGAAGGGTTTGGAACCCTAGCCGCCATGAGAATATTGTGTTCACAGTTGTAAATTTGTTCTTCTTTGGCCAACACTAGAGGAGTTAACTGAGTTCGTTGTAAGCATGAATAATAGGTTATGAGCTAGAAAGAGCTTGTTAGTTGTTAAGAAAGTGACAATGGCTCTTTTAGCTGGGCAATTGTGGTTGTCTCCATCGATCTTTGTATGGTATTTGTTTTATTGCTTCATTGCATAATCAATTATTACTCCTGTTGTTTAAAGAAAGTAAGAAAAAATAGTTAATGCTTCTTGAAGCTCGAAATATGTAAGTTAGTCAGAGGAAATTTGATGGCATCTTTCTAGCTGGGTTGTTATGAACTTATTCACAGGTCATCATGTTTTTTCATTCATTTTTTTTTCACCATAACCAGGTATTGAAAATTCTACGTGATTTTGTGATTTTGATTAAAAAGATGTTGAATTATTAAGAAAATAGAATATATAATCATTGTTAAGGGTTTAATAAAGTTATGTTAAGAGAGATTATTTAGGGTTTTCATTCAATCCCTAATTCGAGTTGCTTTGGCAATTACATAAATTGCATACAAAGATTATCATTTGTAGGGCTTTAAAAAGATGATCTTGAAGCATTTTTTGGGTGTTACTGAAAAAGAGGAACATGATGTTTTCGTACATTTGATATAGAAGATATATTACATTGAAAATCTTTGTAGTGATTCTCAGATTGTTACATTTCTAAAAATGTTGTCAATTT
Source organism: Sequoia sempervirens (assembly GCA_007258455.2). Classification (NCBI taxonomy): domain Eukaryota; kingdom Viridiplantae; phylum Streptophyta; class Pinopsida; order Cupressales; family Cupressaceae; genus Sequoia; species Sequoia sempervirens. The sequence goes on from VDFB02014199.1 coordinate 20,776, forward strand.
CATGCAACATTCTTCAATATGCTTATTGAAATATATATATACATAATCTTCTATTGAAATTCTAGGGTTGCAAAATTTGCACTTCTAGGGTTCTAATAGAATGCTATAATTTTTATGCATTAAAAGGAGTTGGTGCTCCTATAATCTTGTAAAAGTTGGTGCTTTGATTGTGATGGAGTTGGTGCTCCTAAATGTGAAAGAGTTGGTTCTCTAAGTGAATAAAGGAAATATTTTTTGAGTGTTTTTTATTCCCCAAGAGGGTTTTTCCACTTAGGAAAAAATTTGGTGTTATGTGATGTTTCTATGTGTGATTGGTTCATTTACTTGAGTTGCATAAAAATTGTTGATATCAGTCATTCATTTCTGCCCATTCTTTAAATCAAAGCATCTTGAATAAATGGGTTAGTTACAAGCTCTGATATATGTGCAAAATTTATCAAGCTAGTCTTTGTTAATGAAATGTTTATCTGATTTGTAATACATATAGTATTGTCCAAGTTCATGTGAAGTCTATTTTTCAATAGTCATTTGATATTCAGGTTTCAAAGTTTTCAAAATTGTGACTTTCATAAATCACTGATTCACCCCCCCCTCTCAGTGATTTTAGTCTTCCAACACTATTACCCTTCTTAACACATCATATAAAATCATTGCCAAAGCCTTGGATCATCAAATAAAGTATATAACCTAGGAGATTGTACGACCAAAACAAATTGGTTTTTCGGGTGGCAGATTTATTCTTGACAATTTCGTGTTGGCTTGGAAGATTGTTGAATGGGCTCAAAAATCTGCTCAAGATGCTCTAATTATCAAACTCGATTTTGATAAAACTTATGATCACATCCGCTAGCCTTTCACTCTCAATATGTTAAAGTGGCTAGGTTTTGGAACCAAAATTCAAGAGAAAATTAAAATACTATTCATTAATGCCAATGCTAGAGTTGTTGTCAATGGAGCCCTTGTCCCCAATTCCCCTTACAAAAATCTATATGTCATTTTGTCCCGTTGCACCATTCCTATTTATTTTACTTGTTGATGCCTTTGGTTACCTTGTTCAACATGGTCTTGCTTTTAAACTTATTCATGGTATTTCGTTGCTTGATAATGCCAAAGACCTTAGCTCCCATTTTGATAATGGTAGCATGTTGCTTATCCAAAATTTAGCAAATGAAGTAACTCATAATCTTGATGTTTTGGATTTATTTTGTACTATCTTAGGACCAAATTTTCCATGCATAAAACTAATTTCATTATGACTAGCCCTAGCCCACATCCCCCTTGGATCCCTAATGAATGGTGTGAAATTACGCATAGTACAATCATCAGATACCTTGGAATACCTTTTGAAATTGGAGTCTCCCTCAAAAATACGTGGAATTGGTTTATGACCAAATTAAAAGGAAAAATTTTGAGTTCCAGACTAGTTAATTCCTTTCCATGGCTGGTCGCATCCTAATTGCCAATAAAATCCTCTTGGTGAGTTATATTTATATCTCATTTTGTTGGATTCCATCGAAAAAATGTCATAACCAACTAACTCAACTAATTAGGAGTTTTGTTTGGGCCAAATGGGGAAACAAGAAAGGTTCTCCTTTCACATCTTGGTTACATTGCATTCAACCAAAGGATAGAGGTGGTTTTGGGATTATTGACCCTTACACTTAGGGAATTTTCTTCACCACTAAATAGATCGTGTGAGCTTTGGAAAGAAAGGCTTGTTGGTGTATGTTTTTATTTTCCTAGTCGGATAATTTATTTTCCCTTAGCCCTAGGGTTTTCCTACACTTAATTAAGCTTGCTTAGGATAATAAAGTGAGTTTATTATTTAATAACTAGGAGATAAGGTGATGAGTTGTCCTCATCCTTAAAGGGTGGAGCATTTCCACTTTTGGTGGCCATCTCCACTTTTTATGGTTATTTCCTATTAGTTGAATTTTCCACCTTCACCATCTCCTTAGTTCTATATAAACTCATTACCTAGATTGTATTTTGATATCTTTGCATATTCTTGCATACTTTGGCATATATGTACCTTGATGCATGTAGTCATTATTCTACAAATTTTCTTTGAGCTCCTAATGCAATCTTGTCATCTTGAAATTTATACATTTCTTGGAATATTGAGTATGTAATTGTGTTATTTCATTTACAGTTTATAGCTTATCTCTCTCATGTAGAAAGATCTTGGTTATTAAATCTATTTTAGATTTATAACAAGACTCCTTGGAAGAATTTGGTTCAATTCTAGACTCAATCTGCTATTGCTATCCATGCTTGAGATAAGGTCAATTGGAATGATTAAATCCTATCTCCTTATTTTAAAAATCATAGGTTTGCACCATTCAACTCTATTTGGAAAGTAAAGAAAATCACCCCAAAGAAGTTGTTTTGGCATGATTAATCTTTTAGTCATGGCCTCGACTTTGCTAACTCTTCTATATGATGGAATTGTCTAATTCAAAAAGATGGAAAACCCCTTGGGGCTAAGAGTTTTAAATGCAAGAATCTTTTAAAAAGGGAATTCAATCATTTTGTGATTTGTGGGATCCCATCAACTTCAAGTGGAAATCTTGGAAGCAACTATGAACTCAGTTCAACTTGACCTCTCCCACTAAACCTCTTCTTCAAATCCAACAATTTGTCCCATTGATCTTTTTTATTTTTTGTCCTCTCCTTGTCATTCTAGATTTTTGAAAGATTGGAAATGACCTAATAAATGTAATATCCACTTCTTTCCCCTCAAAACCATCTATAGACAACTCCTCCTTTGAATTTTTCTCTCACCTCATCATAATGTCAAGTGAAACTACAAGTTTAGTTAGACAAAGTTGAATGAGACTAGCCATCAAATTTGGAAGTCTAAAGCCGATGCTTAACCCCAGCTCTTGGCGTGGAAGATTATTCATGTTAAGTTACCTATTAGTAATTTCCTCAAATTTCTCAATCCTCCATTATCATGTCCTTTTTATGCTAAATTTGAATCTATAAAACATGTTTTTTGGTTTTTCTCTCATGCTCAAAACTTGTGGAATTCCCTTTCTTCTTTGCTTCCCACCCTCTTCAAACATACTTTTAAAATGTTCCTTTGTTCTCCAAAATACCTATATTTTTATATACAAGTGAATTGTTATGAAAAATGAGCTTAAACATGCTATTAAGCCACCACTTGTAGCGAAGTTGGCTGGGGCTTGGGGTTTTCTCCTTTGAGGTCACAGGTTTGACTTCGCTTCATAGTGGGAAAGGTGAGGGTCAATAATATTGTGCCAATGCATGCTTTGCTGACCCAGGGTATATGACTGGACTTTACACTAACCTTTTGCCAAAAATAAATAAATTATCATACTTGTACCATAGAAAAAATAGATCTTCTACTCAAGTGTGCTTGAGGGGTCATCTGTTACCTTTAATGTATCCAATATTGCTTCATGATCAACATTACTAATCATCCATAGTTATTTTGTTCTTGGATTTTCATGATGCTTCAATAACTTAACATTCATTGTTACAACTAGGCACAAATACGTGTGTAAGGTTTTGTGCTTCTCAAAGTCCTTAAATGTAGGAGTGTTTTTCTTTCTAATCATAAATGTTCACAACCAAGTTCCAACAATAACAACTGATCTTGTAGGATATGTGAACCCACCATCATTTATCACAAGTTGTGTTAGATTTTTTTCCTTGAACACATCATTCCAAGAAATAGTATATGTTCTCTCTTCATTCCCATATGGTGCAACAACTGCATAAACATGTCTTGGTTGTATAAGGTATAAAATATGGTCATAGTAAAATGAACTTTCCATTTCAGTTAGTAAAGATGAACGAGATTGATTTAAAGAGGTTAGATATTGTGGAATTTCCATGTATCTACCCACTCACTTGAATCACAATGATCCCACTCACATTTAATACAAATATAACAAAAAAAGCTAAATCTCATTTCAAAATAGTCTAAGTACTTGCATCTGAGCTTTGAAATGAATGCATTTTTTATGATGTTGAGATTATGGATGCACAGTCTCTGAAGCTCTGGAATCTTCAATCGAGGACCCTTGCTAGGAAAGATAATCAACCACACAGAAAATTTTCAAACTTAGGCATGCACAATGGAGATTCTATATTGATCTACATTATGATATTGGATGATTAAAAATGTACAAATGCCCTGAATATATAGGCAAAAGAGAAAACCTAAGATGCATGAGATGTTTCCATGTGTCATGATCTAACAACATGTGACAAAATGTGAACCCTATCTAGGAAATTATTAAATTTTGAGATAAGTTCTATAAGGAAAACTCATCTTCTAGAAGGAATCTTATCCCTACAAACAAGGAAGGGGTCATTACCCCATTATTAAATAATTTATTAAAATGCAACCTATGACTAAATGATATATGACCTAAGTTAACTTATGCTAGTGTAATAATTAAGTTAATTACACTAACACCCCCCATAAGTTCAACTTAGGGAGGAAAATGCAATGATTATGCAAAGATGATGATCGATGATGGGCCCTGACTATGAGGCCATGTTAGGTACCCATGTACATGATAAAGATTCATAAAATCTCCCACAACTGGAGAAAAGGGGGAAACCCAGTGGGAACAAAACCCCTCTCCAAAAAGGAAATGAAAAAGAAAAAAAGATGTGAGATAGGATGGAAAGGATGGAGGACTCCCAAACACCCCCCAAGTACACCATTCGTCACATGGATACAATACAATAGCCCCCCCATAGGGAGAAAATAGAGAGACTATATAGCCCCCCCAAAAGATGATATCACCTACAGAGATGGTAAGTGTCTGAAGAAAAAACAAGATCCAATGTTGACAAACAACTTGTCTCCCTTTCAAAAGAAACATAACCAAGTGCAAGTGTAGGGATGCTTCCCATTCTGGATAGGAGTTGAAGGATGAAGGTGGATGATGATGTCTCTGAACTCTGCTCATGTGTCTCCTTGCTTGATGATGAAGATGCCATAGTCAATGAAGAGGGTGACAAACTAGGACAATGTGGAAACTGATGTTGAACAATATCCAAAGACAGTGTGATGGATATGATGGAGACTTGAGAGCCCCCCTTGAATGAAGTGTCCTAAAAACCACTGAAAGAAGTTTGAAGCAAATCCAATGGTAAATGTTGAAGAAACCTCAAATCCTAAATGGAATGACAGGGCTGAAGTCTCAAAGATGAAATCTCTAAAGAGAAACCAAGTGCCTCCAAGATAGTCTTTGGATTCCTAATCAAGATCAAGGCAGAAGGATGAGGAGACTCAAGAAAACTCTCCAAGGTGGAATCTAAATAGAGGAGTGACATCCCCTCAAGAATTTCCTCCAAACTTGTAGAAGTAGCCAAGTCAGTGATACTTGAAACAAAACCATCATGTGATGTCAAGTCTAGAAAATTGAAGGTGTCCTAATGAATGGTGATAGTGGAAGCCTCAATCAATGACTCTAGACAAGGAATCACTGAATGTGAAGGGATATAAGTGTCTCTGATGGAGAAGAAGCATCTGAGGGAACCTTGTCAACCTCTTCAGAAGATTCAAGGCAATCAACCTCCTACACAACAATATCATCGTGGCGTACCTAATCTGAAGAATAAAATTATGAATCATGACCATCAGGGAATGGTGGAGTATCTGAATCTCCATAGATCTCTCGAAGCTTAATCCAAAGGATGTGAGGACAGTCACAATGATCAATAGCATTCAAAACATCACAATCAACTTGCATAGAAATTATCTCCAATACAGTGTATCTGCTGCAACTCCAAGAAAGTTCATGAATACCTTCACTTGGATGAAGAACTATACCAAATAGATGTGACAAAAAATCAAGTGATTGGAGATGGTGAAAAATCCCATCTCACCATTGTTTATAGTTACCCTTATGCAACATAACCAAAGGAGTATATGCAAGCCCCATAATGAACTTTCTCCAAAAAATACAAAGAAAAATGACCTTCAACAACAAATAGAAGCTTCCAAGGATGATGTGCAACTAAAGTGATGTTACCTAAATCAATTTTTTTTTTCCCAAACTTTAGGATATCCAAGTTATTGAGCAAATGCACCAAACTGAAAAAATCAATGCAAGAGTACCTGGTGTTGAAACTGATCAAGGGGTCTGGATGGATGAAAAGAGCTCTAAAAAATCTTCTTGATGCTATTAGAATCACTGAAATCCGATGAACAGTTGCGAAGATACGAGCCTTTATGTCCAAATTAAGGTTTTGACTTCAATTGGTTGTAGAATTTTCTGCGAGAAAAATTTCATAAAACTGATTTCACCACTGAAAAGTAGATTAAATTCTCTTTTTGACAATATCTTGTTTGCTGAATTTTGATACCATGGGTGAAAGTTCTGATAAAATGAAAAAAATCCTATATGAGGCACTCTGCAGGCTAAATAGGGTTAAAAAATTGGCCCCCGAGCGCTAGCAGGTGGTCGCTGATATGATCAATCCATTATAAGGAAAAAATAAAAGCTCCCCTCCTAGGAGTGGCGGCGGGGTTGTGATCACGGGCGGTGCTGTTGGTAGAAGGGAGGCTTCGCTTGATATAAATGAGGCCCACAGTCTTGTATGTGACCGCTACCTTGAAGGGTAGGGCTAGGTGCAATGAAAGACTCCACTGGTAGTGGATTGGAACCCAACGTCGGTGTTGGACCAGTCAACAAATCCTAGTCGGCATAGACCTCGATCTGGGAGCTCGGTCGGTGCGAGGAACAAAGGCACCGGCAGGAGAATGAGCACGAGCCAACGGGAGAAACACAAAGGCCGGTGAACGGGCCCGATGGGAGTAGATTCCAACGGATGATGTACCAGTGTACTCCCCCTACAACAACAATCAATGTGGCTGACAAAGGCTTTATGTAGACTTGTAAGATATAGGAGTCGACAAAGAAAATAATATATTTGATTTTTTTATGTTGCCAAAAGACAATAAAAAATCAAAAGATATATGCCGACCAAATGATAAAATATATGCAGAAAAAAATACCGATGGATTTAACAAATAAAACCCAAAGTTGATGCTGATATTTTATATGATGATCATGAATGATATATGACTGATGATTTTAAAAAATCATGTCGACGAGATAATAAAATAGTAGTCGCCCCAAATATATATTTTTTGAAACTATAGAAGAAAATATAGCCCACAACATATATATATATATATATATATATATATACATATATATATATATATATATATATATATATATATATATACTATATACTATATATATATATATATATATATATATATATATATATATATTTTTCCAAAATGATATGAAAATAGCCTGAATTTTTTTTTCTGAAAAAAAAAGTGCCTACGACTAATTTTTTTTTTCCTCTGAGGACAACTGACCAGGTGATTTTTTTACTGCAAATTGTACGGATAGTACAGTTGATTTTGCAAACCCAAAAATACCTCTGATAGCTTCTGGGTTGATGTATCCAATTTTGATGAATGGACAGGTGATCCTAGGGTTTCAAGGATTTCTAGAGACAATGGTGAGCTCAGATTTGACTCTATCTACTTAAAAAATCAGCTTGGTCCTCGGGTGGAATCTAGTAGCCTTCAATGAAAACTTTCAATCCTGCAAGAATCTCGCACACCAACTTTCTTGATCAAGGGTTGACATTTCACTGGACAAGCTCTAATACCATGTTGAAATTATGGATACACAGTCCCTGAAGCTCCGAAATCTTCAATGGAGGACGCTTGCCAGGAAAGATAATCAACCACACAGAAAGTGTTCAAACTTAGGCATGCACAATGGAGATTCTATATTGATCTACATTATGAGATTGGATGATTACAAATGTACAAATGCCCTGAATATATAGGAAAAGAGAAAATATAAGATGCATGAGATGTTGCCATGTGTCATGATCTAACAACATGTGAACCCTATCTAGGAAATTATTAAATGTTGAGATAAGTTCTAGAAGGACAACTCATCTTCTAGAAGGAATCTTATCCCTACAAACAAGGAAGGGGTCATTACCCCATTATTAAATGATTTATTAAAATGCAACATAGGACTAAATGATATATGACCTAAGTTAACTTATGCTTGTGTAATAATTAATTTAAATACACTAACAAATCATTCCTTGATTTTCTGAAAATCCAATCTCTCTCCCACTATCCCCTCATCAACCAACCAAAAGAACTTGTGTCATTGAATGTAGTTATTGATTTTTTGACAATCCAATCTCTGATAATACATATTTATATCATTCAACAATAGAACTTGTGCCATTGAATGTAGTGCCACCTCTAATCTTTAGTTGTTCTTTAAATATAGCTCTCTTTATACATGCACTCACTCCATCATGCTCCTGGTTTCCATGCCCATCTTCAAAAAACTCCAAATATGAGGTATAACCCTCTGTGTGTGCATTCTTCTCAACCAACAACACATAGGAGAATTCTTGAATTTACTAGTGAAATTATGTGACCAAATGATATGTTGAACCATTCTAATATATTTTTCTTGCAAGAACTCAATTTTTGTTTAAAACAATATTGCACATACTTTGATGAATGAGATCGGCCCTCACTCATGTAAAAATGGTACTCCTTAACTATCTTCCCGTTCTCTTATGTACTATCAGGGGCATGTTTGTATGTGATGTGAACAAAAATAGCAATATGAATTGAATTCTAATATTGAGATTGGATTTCATTTTTTGGTTGCAATGTGTAGTTTTTTGAAAAAATTGACTACAGAGATAATAGTTCCAATCAGGAAAAAAATCCTTACACATCTTGAAATGTTGATCTAACCATATAGACTTGTGGTTATGTCTTGCATACTTGTAAAAAATATTTTTCTTAAAATTTGAAATAAAATCAACAACACTTACTTCTCTTGTAACTAACTCACATCTAGAACCTTCACCTCCACTCTTCAAATTGTATTTAACTATCTCATATATCTTTTTCTCAACTATTTTATTTCCAAAACCATACTCACTACCCTCATGAATACATGTTACAAACTTTGATAATTCATTACATTACAAACACTTTTCATTTAAACAATCATCTATATAGAAAATACAATCATCATCTATAGCACATAAAAATAAATCTAATAAGTCCCTCGATGACTTTGGTAGTTACATTGCACCACATTCCTATAGCATTTTGTTAGTATGCAAAGTAGAATGAATATTCCATAATAGTTCATTATACATAAAAAACTCCACATGGTATTTGCAAAAACACGTTTTACAAATTTTAATAGGGACACAATAAAATGGCTTACAAGATTCAAATGCCCTTTGTGAGATTTTTAAATTTGGATGTTTCACAAAATTGTTTGTACAATGTTGTTTGACTATATTCTAAGAAATGTTTAGGTTGTGGTGTGCGGTCTTGATCACCAATTCTTAATTTTAAAACATCTTTTACATTGGGTGATACTCTAGATTTAGAGTGCCAAATTTTTTGAATTTCATATTTTTTGGTATTAGTTAGCTTCTTATCAACTCATGGAAGCCTACCACTAAAAGCCCAAGTATCATTCTAAAGAGGACTATGTAGTCTCGATCTTATTGCTAGTGCTTTTGAAAATGTTTTATGATTTAGCCTTAATTCAACACATGTTTCCCTCAATAATCATGCCTTTATTAATTTATTGCTTACTAAAAAAGTTGTTATTACTCTATGAGCAACTCTCTTATCTTTTTCCATACTAGTCTTTCAAATAGAATTGAGTGCTTAAAAATATTTTTAACAATAATGCTATTTTGATCAAACTTTTTGTTTACACAAATCTTCAATTTCTCTAGTAAAGGTCTCATTTTGTATGACTTTAGCAATTGTATAAAAAAATTTCATTGCTCGATTAATGTCTTATTGGAAACGTATTGATTGAAAATTTGGGTCTAGCCCACAACCAATGGTTTGTGATGGATTTTTTCCTTAGAGTTTTTCTATTATATTCTCATCTATTTCAACTAATCATTTTGGAGTCTTGAATGGTTTCCAATTTTATTGGACTCATTATAAAAATATGGATTTATGATTTCATTTTCTTCTTCACAAAGGTCCTCTCTTCTTATGTAATTTGGAGATACATTGAATTTCATTGTTTCGTGTGTGTTATCAATTTCATCAATGCTATGAACGAGTGGATTATGGAGTGCAATTTTAATCTCATGGGGTTGATATCCAAATTAGTGAAAAAAATATTCATGAATTCCTTCTTGTTCTTCTATGATGTTACTCTTATCAATAGGTGTTTCATCACATTTTGCAATATTTTCAATTTCATGTTCAACATTTTTAAATTGTATGTCATGTTCAACATTTTCAAATTCAATATCATAGTCACTTTCAATGCCATTTAAGGGTAAAGAACAGCCTTCTCCTTGAAGATTATCTAAAAAACCTTTTCTTTCAATCCTCTTCCTTGATCTATCTTTGTCCCTACTTGCTTTGATTCCCTCCGCTTGAAATTTCCTCTTTCTTTTGTCTTTACGAAAACTACTACTTCCCATTATACAAATAAAAATAAGTACCTTCATGATTGATAGAACCAACTTTTGTGTAAAAGAGTACCAAAAAAAATAAAATTGTTTGTATTGGACAAAAATCATGACATTCTTGACACCAGAGAGCATGTGGGGATTGTTGGAATTCCCAAAATGGAAATTGGGCCATTTTGTCCACCCAAACAAAAAATTATCTATTTTGTGCTCTAAAATGTATATCCATTTTGTAAGCTTGTTTTCACGATATGAGAAAACAAGCTTTACAAAACAGATATAATTTTGAAAAATAAATACCCATTTTGAACATAACAAATATATGTTATATCAAACAGAAAATGAATTTATAGAAAAAAATATAATATATATTATAATAGTATAGTATTTATATGATGTTATATTATAATATTATATATTATATTAATATTAGGGTAAACCCACAAAACTAGTTTACAATTCCATTGAGGAAGGAAAAATGCATTTTTGGGTAGAAAACACTTTAGGGGGTTTGCTAGAACTAGGAGGGTTCGATAGAACCAGGGGGGTTTGAGTGAACTCCCACTCGAACCCCCTTTAATGGGTTTATTTTTTAATTTCATTAAAGGGAAAACCCCCCTTTTCCCCCCTTCTCCCCCTTTGACACTAAAAATATCCAAAAATTTTCCCTTCAAAGCTTGAGTTGAGGATGAAAATGGAGGAGAATTCATAGACTCAACTGGATGATGGTAGTCCTTGGAACGAGCTATCCAACAAATATAATTTTAATATGTTTTGGTTTTATTATGTATTTGTTTTTTTAGTTTGATTAAACATAGGTTTTGCACTAAAAAATAAAACTCTTTGTTCTACACATGTGGAAAAATAGCAGATTATAAAAAAAATTGAAAAATATCAGTGCACTAGATATTGATGTCTTTGATCGAACAAAAATAATTGAATTTGATCATCTAAATTTTTATGTTGTACTCTACAGGTCTTCTATATTTGAATTGTAATTGGTTTGACTTCAAAACTTGATTAAGGAAAAAATATTCAATAAAACACTATGAAACCAATTGGAAGCACTAGATATAGTAGTTACAAATCTAAATTCAAAAAAATAGAATTTTATCCTTCATGGAAAAAAATTATGTGTTATATGGTGAGCATCACTCATTAAAATGGTGTTCTTGAAAAATAGTTTTCAAAGGAGATGGAAAAAGAAGTGCAATGTTTAAAATTTTTGAAAAAAATATATTTAGAATCTATAGAAAAATTATGCAAATACTAGTTGCATCATCTTCAAATTCCTCAGTTTTGAGGCTGCAGGTGCTTTCGAAAGTGAAATTGGTCCGTCATCGTTGATCTCCGGTGCACTCCACTCGGTATGCGGGGTCTAATATAACCAATTTATATGGATAAAATCAAATCGCGTCGGAAAAAGATAAATCGTAAGGTCGACGAGAAAAGTCGAGAATCATCCAGAATCAGAAATGCGAGAAGAAACATCAAAAAAGAATCGTCGGTAAAAAAATCCCGTCAGAATCGAAAGCCGAAGAATCAAAATCGGTCGAAAAATCGTCGAAGATCAGTTGAATCGCGAGAGATCAGCTCAAAATAAAAGGATAAAATCCCGAAGAATTAAAAAATGGTCGAAAAATCAGTAAATAAGAAAAAGGATCGAAAGAAAAAGATCAAAGGAAGTCGAAATCAGGGTCGGAAAGAGGATCGAGCAGAATCCCAAAGATCAAGAGATCAATCCGGAAAAGGATCAATCAAAATCAATCAAATAAAAATAAATTATAGATACAAATAGATGCACATTCAAAATACATAAAACAGATAAATTATGCAAACCATAACACAATGATTACATAGAAAAACCCTTTTAGGAAAAAACCCACACTCCAAATACCTATTGTATTATCAACAACAACACAATAAAAATCCGAGCAATGCTCTTTAGGAGTCTTCACACTATGACAATAATCTAGAGTGATTTCAACAACATAACATGATGTCAACAATCTTCAACCTTTCATCATGAAAATGCATTAAGGCATCAAGTATTTATAGTCTTTCAACATGAGGAGAAGGTGTCAAACCTTTTCAAAACCAAAATCCATTCCCAAGTGTGAACATGAGTTCATTATGACATGTTTTCATAACCAAAACCCATACCTATCTCCTCGAAATTAGCCACCACTAAACATGAAATGAGCCTACATGCATGCGATGAGCCTACATGCATGCAAATGCATTGCATATGTAGGCAACCTCATCACATGGGTCCCACTTGTCATAGTTAACTTACAATTTGTCATACATGACTCTTCCACTATCATAATCGGTCATACATTGATATAGCAAGTTTTCATAACCCATTATATAGTAACTTATGATAAATACCACCAAATTAGGCATAAATTTAGGTCCTCAAAAGTGGATGCCTACCTCCACTAAAATAGCTTACACATCGTACATGTCACCTTCCATGTAGGATGCCACCTCACCGATAGGTCCCACAAAGTGACAATAATTTTGGTAGGAAATTAAATTAGGAAATAACTAATTAACATCAAATTATAATAAATCTAGGAATCTAAGGTTGAGACACCCTAATCCCAACATTTTCCCACTAGTCGAAGACCTGTCAAGAGTCATTTGTAATTAACTGCTTAGGGCCCCAAGGCCCATAGAAAAAAAACACTATCTAAAATTCTCTATGCTCATTCATTTTGTTAGTGCATCTAAAACATTCACTAAAGTTTCAACCTTCTCCAAATTCACCTTTCCATCTACCATATCATGAACAAAATGAAATTTAACATCAATGTGCTTTGTTTTGACATGGAAAGTAGGATTCTTTGCAAATAAAATGACACTCTGACTATTGCAACAAATAGTAATCTATCCTACATCTAAACCATATCGGTACAAAATCTCTTAAGCCAAATGGATTCCTTAAAAGCATAAGTAGCTTCCATGTACTCTTCTTCTATAGTGGACAAAGTGACTACAACCTACCACTTACTCATCAAATTGATAGCACCAGCAAACAACATAAACACATAACCACTGGTGGATCTTATATTGTCAATATCACGTGCCCAATTCAAGTCCACCTATCCATGAATACTCATTTAATGTCAAGATATAGTAGGATAACCATGAAAACATAGGGAATACTTGGAAGTACCTTGCAAGTACCTAGAAACTCTCTTCATTGCATCCCAATGTACCCATCTAGGATTAGTCATAAACCGACTAAGGAATCCCATTGCTTGGGAAATGTATGGTCTTGTACAGACCATAGCATACATTAAACTACCAATAACACTCACATATAGTACTATAGTCATGCCCTCAATCTTACTAGGAGATTTTGGACAATATTTCACATAAAGATTCATCCCTTGCATTACAAGAGAAACCACTTGTTTGCAATCTATCATGCTAAATATCTCTAACATTGAGTTCGCATACTTAATCTAGCTTAATCAAAGCTTTTTGTTAGCTCTATCTTTTCTAATCTCCATTCCTAGAATATACCTAACAAAACCTAGGTCTTTCATCTCAAACTATGTTGACAACTGAGACTTCAAATTTGAAATCATGCTTTTACCATTCCCAATAAACAACATATCATCTACATATAGAATAATAATGAAAATATGACCATTATTAGATTTGAAATACACACAATGGTCATATTTAGATCTCAAAAATGTCAATGACAACACATATGTGTCAAAATTATGGTACCACATTCTAGGAGATTGTTTCAAACCATACAAAGACTTTTTTAATTTGCAAACCATATTTTCTTTACCTTTAACCATGAAATTCTCTCGCTGTGGCATATAAATATCTTCCTTCAAGTCATCATGAAGGAACACTATCTTCAAATCCATTTGTTTCACTTCTAGACTATGCACTAATGCAAGTGATAATAGGAACTGGATAGATGTCAACTTTGCAATAGGAGAGAATATCTCACTATAGTCAATTCCCTCCACATGAGAATATCCCTTAGTGACCAATCATTCCTTATGCTTCTCAACACTGCCATCATAATCACACTTCTTCTTGAACACCATTTACAACCAACATGTTTATGTGCATCAGGTAAGGGCACCAAATCCCAAGTATTATTTTTCTTCAATGCAACCATCTCTTCATCCTTTTCATCTAGGAATTTTCATCACTAATAGCCATAGCCTCTTTAACAATCCTAGGCTCATTAGTGTTAGCAATCAAAGTAAAAATGCAGCTGGAATCCAATAAGGAATAACCAAACCTTTTCGGTTGTTGCCTAACACACATAGACCTCCTTAATTGCTAAGGTTGAGGTTCTTCTTCTTTAGAAATTTCAAAGCTACTTGAGCTCTCCTCCCCATCAAGTCCAACAAGAGTGCATAGTTCACCTTTCATCGAAGTAGGTGAATCTGAACTACCTCCTTTTGTTTCTCCTCTTTCTCTGGCTAGAACTCAAAAGTGGAAGGTTTCATCTCTTTGAAAATTATACTTTTACTATAGAGAATTTTTTGGCCACTAGATCCAAAAGCTTATACCCCCTGACACCAACACCATAGCTAATGAAGATACATTTAATCACCTTTTTCTCCAATTTAGACCTCTTCTTAAGAAAAAAATTAGTGTAATCTTCACAACCAAAAACTATTAAATGTCTCATCGAAGGATTTTTAATAGAACACACATCCATGGGTGTCTTTTCAACAAGATCCAATGTAGGATATCTTATTGAAAATGTGTTTTCATTAATGTCAAAAGGGGATCAAATGTTGGTTTTGATCCTAATGTTGTCAAAAGTTGATCAAAAGGTAGATGGATCTGATCCTAAAGATGATTGTTGGCATTAATGTTGTGTCATTGATGCAAAGAAGAGCTTGGAATAATGATAGATTGGTTGGTTGTGTGCT
Source organism: Sequoia sempervirens (assembly GCA_007258455.2). Lineage (NCBI taxonomy): Eukaryota > Viridiplantae > Streptophyta > Pinopsida > Cupressales > Cupressaceae > Sequoia > Sequoia sempervirens. The sequence goes on from VDFB02014199.1 coordinate 36,222, forward strand.
CAAGTGATGTACTTGTATGTGTACGATGATCTCTGAAGGAAGAAAAAGAATGTACTACTAGAGAGAGGATAAGTATGTTTAAGAGTTGAGTAGGTTATGTAGATGTGTTGTCTAGGTTGTTGCAATGTTGTCCTGCTGATGCAGTAGGAGGTAATCTAGAAGGAATGACGTGTCAGGTTGCTAATACATGTTGATGTTTTGGAAGAGATGTAGTAAAGTTGTTATACTTTTCATAGGTTGCAAAATGTTTTCACAAAGTTGCAATGATGCCCAAAAGTTGTCTTTTTTTTACAACTTGCATCTCCAAGTGTGTGAGTGAAAATCTAATGGGAGATATGTTATGGGTTTTCTGAGAGGATTCCAAAATGATATTTTGCAGGTTTGAAGGTGGCAGTAAGTGCTCAGAAAAGATTTATTTTTCCTCTCAAGTGATACTAGGATTTATCACTTAAATCTCATGGTTGTTGCAATCATGGTGATTAGAAAGGATTCTATTTTGTTGGTGACATGTGTTTGGCGGTTGTAGGGAGCTTAAGTAATGAATTAAGCCCGTTATGTTTGTCACATGACCGACCCATCACATCTTGGCAACTAGTTGACGAGGTCCGAGGTTCACATCGGTGTGATAGGAACTTTTCAGTGGGACTTATCTTTGTGGTTGGTAAGTTAGAGGTTTCCAAAACTTCATAATCCTTGACTTGAGGTTCTAATGTTCTAATCTTCCATGATCGCTTGATATTGTAAGGAGAGCTTTATCGATGTGAGTGAATGTTATCGGCGGGACCTAAGATTTTGTTCCCCTGACTCAGTGATGTGAAGGTTTTGTTCAAGGTGGGACCCAGTCATAATGAGGTTGCTGAAAATGATGATGAAGAAAATGCATGGCGTGATGATATTGGGAAAATGGTAATCCACATCCTTGTGGATTATGGAGCTGTGATGTGGCAATGACGGGAACATGTGACAATAACATGTGGACCCCACATTGGAATGATGTATTTGGTGTTGTTTTCATCAAAGTGAAATACTATCATCGGTAGGACTCTTAAGGCAGTCTCTTCGATGTGATGATAATATTCTTTATCGGGCGGACAAAGTGATATTGCTAGGACTGTAAAGCTATTCTCTACAATATGGAAATGGGAGAATGTAATGCTGATCAGTGGGACCCAGTGTAGTATGGTGAAAAGTGAGATGGTATGAGGAATGGTAATGTACAATCAGGGAGTGAATGAAAGGATGACACGTGGCGATCATTTGGTGGTTGATCTTTGCATTGTTGTTGCAAAATCAACACTAATCTTTTAGTCAACAAGAGTACAACTATCTGAAGATTGGAGTCTCTTCATCAAAGAGACAACGTGGTTTCAATGGGAGTTCATTTCATGTCCCCTCGATACAAAAAATTCATGATGATGGAAGATGTATAGTGTCATGGTGGGACTCGACAGGAAGGCGACAAAGGTGAATGGTGATGTGCAACTAGGTGGCGGTTTGTGATTGCTCAATATACCAACTCACATTGATGTTGTGAGTTGCATGGAAATGACATGGATGACAGATGGCATGTGTGTGGGTTCGTGTCTTTAAAAGTGGTATTAGAGAGAAAGGTGAACATCAGTGAGTTTAAGATGGTAGTCCCTTCAACAACAACATGTGATGTTCTAATGGTGATCATTAGTCAGTGGAGATCGACGATGGAGATTTGAAGACCATTTATCGAATGGTTGGGTCTTTAAGGTGCTAAGAGGAATGGAGTGTTGGAATGTGATGTTGATTATTTTCAATAATGGTTGTCATTGATGTCAACATATCTTGGTTGACTGATTCAGATACTTTGGTGATCTGGATTGGCGTGCTCCAAATGTTGTATTGAGATGATCTATCTTTGGTCATCCTTGTCTTGGTCCCACTCATTTTGTAACATAATGAGACACACTCTTATGGATCCAAACTAATTTGGAAATTGGCTAATATGCCCCAAAACAATGTTTACATTGTAACGTGCATATTCTTTTTTTTTTTGGTTCCACATATCATGGTAGCATGTTGATTTGAGTGAGGAGGTTCTGATTGGTCCACATTTCATTCCTTTCCACCATGGGAATTTTTTGTGGTGACCCAATTCAAATTGTGTTTGGTGACTTAGGAGATTATGAAGACATTGTGTTTGGCTAACTTAGGAGTTTATGGAAGCATGAAATGGTATACGTAAAATTTATTCTATTTGATGAAAGCAAGTATGATGAATGCAAAATTCTAGACATTGTAAAGTATGTGAAATTATATGATTGGATGCAACAAATAGTGAGATTCTATCTGGTGTCAATGTTGGTGACAATTATTTCAGTGGTGGATTCCCTTTCATCATTCTTCTGGCAATGAGTCATTTTCTATTTGTAGTGAGCCTTCCTCTCTTGGCAGTGAACCTTTCACTTTTGGCAATGAGAAATTTTATCTTTGGCTGTAATAACCGAGCAATGAACCCACCGGTAGTGAGTCTTACCTGTAGTGAGCCCTTGTAAAAATCACCTTAATCGGTGTCACCTTAACCAATGTTTTTATAATTGAGAATTAGCATTCTTTGTGTTTTTTCCCTTCTTGGGTTTCCACGTAAATTCTAGTTTTCATTGTGCATGGTGTTATTGTTTGCTTTCATGTTCATATCTATTAGATTATTTTATGATTGATTTAATTTTTCTCTAGATTAATTAAATTCAAGATTTTTTTTTTATAATATCTGATTCACCCCTCCTCTTAGTTATCTAGACTATTCAAAAATTGGTATTAGAGCTTTTCTTCCTTGAAGAAGAGCTTAATCGCTTGGGGTAGATCTAATGGCACATAAACTGAAAATTCTTGTGTTTGAAGGATTTGACTACAGTTTCTATAAAGTGTAGATGAGAGGTTATCTAATCTCTCTAGGCTACAAGACTTGGAAAATAGTTGAGAAAAAATATGTTTCACTAGAAACCGGTCCTAGTTCAGTGGATGAGATATCAGCCTATGAAGAAAATGAAAAATCAAGTTATGCAATCTTTAGTGCTTTGTCTAAGACTGAGTTAAAAAAAATTATTTCATTAGGCACCACTTATGAAGTTTGGGAAAATTTGAAAGAAATCTATGAAGGAAATGATAGAGTCAAATTATCAAAGAAGTTGACACCTAAGCACAGATATGAAAACTTGAGGATGGAAGAAGGTGAGGATATAGCAAGATACTTTTAGAGAGTTGACAGTACAGTAAATGAAGTCAAAAATCAAGGAGGCACTCTGACAGATGAAGATGTAATGGAAGATTAAATTTGACCCTACTAGAGTTAGGTTGAGACACCTAAAAATGACCTAGGCCTACAAGCTTCATTTTACCACTTTTAGTCCCTAGCATAATTGTGACTTTAATTATGTTTCTAACCCATCTTCAACTATTAATTAAATAATTCACAATTATTTAATGAATGTCTTATATTCTACGATTATTTATATAAATAAATCATATTTATTTATCTAAAGTCAACTCATAATTAAATAAAGTTCTCATTTTATTTAATTAATCTTTGTCATTAATGTCCTCGTTATCAAATAAATATATTTTAATATATTTATTCAATATGTCACTAATTCCTAAATCCTCTCTTTTAATTAAATAGATTTGCTAATTTATTTAATTAATTAACCACTTCTTCTAAATTAAATAATTATTTTTAATTATTTAATTGTTGTATGTGACACTTCTTTATTTTTAAATAAAACAATTTATTTAAAAATGTCTCACATAGTTAACTGATTCTTCTTTTAGTAATTAATTTCAAAAATCAATTACTCATTATCTCACAAAATCCACATTTTGAATTAATTTAATTCAAAATAGAAATATTCTTCTACAAATCGAGTAATTTCTAAAATTACTGATTTTCTAAAATCCCATCTTCTTATCTTCTGATTTTTGCTAATTTCATCTCAACTGTCACATTTATCCTTGATTTAATTTATTTAATTAAATATTATTCACACATGTGGGCATTTTTTCCCTAACCCTAATTGAGAGTTGCCATTTTGAATCTTAACCATTGATTCTAGGGCATTTTCTCAATCTCTCATCTCTTCCGTCCGTTCAAAATGGCATTTTCTATAAAATGTCATTTTCCTCTCATTTTTTGGCACTAGGCAATATTTTAGACATAGGCATTTCAATTGTATTGTCATAGTCATAGAGCATTTAGGATTTATCAAATCCTTCAAAGCTTGTGTAGGACTTAGGCTTTATTTTAGATTGCTCGCACGTTCGAATTTGAGGGCAACATGTCAACCAACAAGTTAGAAGGTGTTACAAAGGTGAATCATGGAGGCTTCAACGTTTACTGGTATAATCGTTTTTGTTTGCTTCCTTGTGTTTGTAATTGCTTTGGGTTTATTTTATATGCTTTATTGATGAATCTAATCCAAAAATTTACCCTTAGTTAAAAGTGAATACCGGTTATTGGTGATGACAAAGTTGTTTGGCGTTGGATTCTCATGTGTAGGAATCGATCATATGCATTTGTCATGATCTTCTTAACGTCAAAATCCAAAAAAATCATAAAAGACAAAAAAAAAAAATCATAAAATGTCACGAAGAAAGACCTAAAAAAATCATAAAATGTCACGAAGAAAAACACAAAAACATCCAAATCAATGTCAAAATCCTAAAATGAGTCAAAGTCAGTCATGTAGTCAGTCCATGTCATTTCGAACTTCGTTATCTAGCATTTGCTCGTAAGAGCAAGGCCATCAGTTGGTGATTTCAAGACATTAGGTAGTCCTTTTAGGTTGGTCCAAATAAAATCATGGCATTTGTCACAATCGTCACATCGGTCAAATAAGTCAGACATAGTCAAACTTAGACACAAGACAGTCATTTGAAACGTCAATGTCAAAATTGGTCAAAATCAGACAACATAAGCCAATCAATCATACAGTCAACATCGGTCAACTTGCCAAAACATATTAGTCAAAACAATGTCAGTCTCGTCACTCTTTGGTCCTCTTCAAGATGTGTCCTTCTTGGAGTTAGACCTCATCAAAATGTCCTTTGCCTTTTCAGGATGTGTCCTTCCTGACAATAGGCCTCGTCAAACTATCAACACTGTCAAATTGGCAAAACTCTTAAACTGTCAAAACTATCAAACTGACCAAGAAATCAATCTTTGGCAAACAAACATTGGCAAACAAAATAAAATGGTGTTAATCTTTGGTCTATCTTGTCTTATCTTTTGACTATCTTGGCTATTTTGTCTTATATTTTTCTTGTCTTGTCTTTTTGGTCATGTTACTAGCTACCTCGAGGATGTCCATGAAGGATTTAGAGGTCGCGATGACGTCTCCTAGCCTATTTTATTTTTTTTGACTACTGTCTGTGGATTGTCTTGACAAAAAGACTGGGCCAACTTCGCCCTTAGTATGAGTTAGGACATTCTTTGTTTGTGACTGTCTATTTTTCAAGTGGATGACCTTGTACACCTTGGTCTACGTCATATCATGGTGTTTGTTGTCCATTTGTGTCATTTTACCACCCAATGATGATTAAGAGCAATAAATATTAAAGTCCTATGGAAATGTTTTGAAGGATTTGGTCTAGGAACTAACATGCATCTTCTTTAGTCTTGTCATCTTCTCTCACTCATCTCATATAGGCATTGCATCCATATCATCATCCATATCTTTTGCACTAACATTTCTTTGTCTCTTCATATTCTAGTTTTCTCATTAATTTCGAGAGCACACCCATGTTCTTGGAACTTGTCTGTCCTCTCGAGGGGGCATACCGTAACCCTCCTCGTCATTCTTCCTCATCTTATTTTGCCTTGGGGCATATTTTTGACTTATTTTCTTAATGTAAACGTGCATTGTGACAACAGTGACTAGATCTCAAACATTGAGGAAGTTTATGATCCAAAGAAATTCACTAGAGAGCAACTATTTGGCACCTTGACCGCATTTGAGATGAGGAAATTTGGAAAAGAAAAGGAGAAATGTGAAAGAACCTTCAAAGCCACAAAGATAGAAGAAGATCCAAATGATGAAAGTTCATATGAGTTTGAAGAAAAATTCACAAGGAAACTAAAGAAAGGTACCAACAAGTACAAAGGTATGTTGCCTCTTAAATGCTTTAGATACGGAAATATTGGTCATTTAGCAACTAAGTGTTTAGAAAAAGGAACAAGGATTTTTTTTAAGAAGATCAATAAGAAGGCCTATTATGTTAATGAGAATACCGACATCTCAGATGATGAATCAGATCATGAGGATTGTTTGTTTTTGGTAGAAGAGGATGAACCTAGATTTGATATCTCTAATATTTTTCTGAAATATAATGATAACACTAAAGCCGCATTATTTGTTACAAGAAACACAGATGAATGGCTGATTGATAATGGATGTTTGAACCATGTGACCAGTGATAAAAGTAAGTTTGTGAAGATTGAGAATTATGATGGAGGTTATCTTAGATTTGGAGATGATAAAACAACATAGATTGTTGGAATTGGTTCTATTACCTTTGATGGAAAACATAACACTAACAATGTTTACTATGTGAGTGGTTTATATCATAATGTTATGAGTGTTGGAAAAATGTGCAAAATTGGCTATAATGTGGTGATTCAGGATGATGGTTGTGAGATCAAAAGTTGTTATTACAGTTGGAAAAAGAACAAGTGGGAATATGTATCAACTAGAAGGAGATACACAAATATGCTTATTTTCTCAGTCCAATGGCAACTGGCTTTTTCACCAAAGTATGTGTCACATCAACTTTGACAATTTGGTAAGGATAAGTTCAACAAGAGTAGTAAGAGATTTTCCAAGACTTACCAAACCAGACAACACTATCTGCAAAGGATGTCAAGAAGGAAAGTAGACCAGAGAAACATTCCTAAGAAAAGAAGAATCATCTACCGGTTTGTTAGACCTTGTACACACTGACCTATGTGGTATGAGCAAAAAAAGATATCTACAATGTGAGATATATTTCATGCTTTTAATAGATGATTATTCCAGATTAACCTGGGTTGCATTTTTAAGAGAAAAATTAGAGGCTTTAGAAAAAAATCAATAATTTCAAGGCAAGAGTTGAGAATGAAGTTGATAGAAGAATCAAGTGTTTAAGATATGTAGAGGAGGAGAGTTTACTTCTGATGAATTCAACAAATTATGTGAAAAACATGGTATTAAAAGATAACTATCTACCCCTAGAACACCTCAACAGAATGGTGTAGTGAAAAGAATGAACCAGATAGTTCAAGTAGCAACTAGAACAATGATCAATGAAGCAGGTTTACCACAGGTGTACTGGAGAGAAGCAATACACACAACAATTTACACTCTTAATAGAATACTATTCTAGAGGAAATATGGAAAGACATCATATGAGCTATGGCATGGAGGAGCTCCCAAAGTAAAGTACTTCAAAAATTTTGGAAGCAAATGCTACATCCAAAGAGATGAGGAAAATCTTGGAAAGTTCAACAATAGAGTAGATGAAGACATATTTTTGGGTTACTCTACAAGAAGCAAAGCATATTGGTGTTACAACAAGAGATTGAACAAGATAGTTGAAAGTGCAAATGTGAAAGTAGATGAAGATATTCAGAGAAATCTTGACATGCATATTGAATATGAATCAAATGACCCAGATGACAAAGAAAAGAAGGATAAGAAAGAAGAAGAGATAGAGGAGGCTCTGGTAACTACAACTAAAACTCTAAAGAATGTCTAGAAAAACCACTTAGAAAACCATATTATTGTAGATGCGAATAAGGGAATTGTCACAAGAACCAAAACAACTAAAGAGTAGGTATTATTGTGTCTACTCTTGGAAATTGGGCCAAAGACTGTGGAAGAAGCATGCAATGATCAAAATTGGGTGAAGGCAATGAAAGAAGAGATTGATCAGATAGAGAAAATTTAGACTTGGGAACTTGTGCCCAAATTGGCAGACAAAAACGTAATTGGAACAAAGTTAGTATTTCGAAACAAGCTAGATGGAAATGAAAAGGTAATGAGAAAAAAGGAAAGATTGGCTTGCAAAGGTTACACTCAGGTCAAAGGTATTGATTTTGAAGAAACATATGCCCCTATTTCCTAAATGGAAGCAATCTAGATATTCTTAGCTTTTGCAACTTTTAAGGATTTCAAAATCTATCAAATGGATGTAAAATTCGGATTCTTGAATGGACAACTGAAGGAAGAAGTCTACATTAAGCAACCAGAGGGATTCAAGTACAAAAGTGACTCAAATGCTATTTGTAGGTTGAATAAAGCTTTATACGAATTAAAGCAGGCACCTAGAGCCTGGTATGGAAGATTAGATAAGTATTTGGTTGGACAAGGATTTCAAAAGGGATTTGATAACAATAATTTATCCTACAAAATTAGCTTAGATCAAATGTTGATTGTTGTGGTTTGCTTTTTGGAGGAAATAATGATATGTGAAAAACATTCGCAGATGAAATGCAGAAGGAATTCAAAATGTCTATGATAGGTGAGTTCAATTTATTTCTTGGACTACAAGTAAATCAAAACAACAAAGGAATTTTCATTTCTCATTCCAAGTATACCAAAGAATTATTGAAGAAGTTTGGGTTGGAGAACTCCAAACTGGTTTGTACACCTATTGTTACCATATGCAAGTTGAAAAAAGAAGATAATTCACCTAAAGTTGATGCAAGTATGTACAGGTCAATGATTGGAGGATTGTTATATTTGACTGCTACTAGACCAAACATTATGTATGTTGTTTTTTTAGTAGCTATATTTCAGTAAGAACCAAAGGAATAACATGTTGTTGCAGTAAAAAGAATCTTTAGATATTTGAAGGGTACAAAAGATATAGGGTTATGGTATCCAAAAGACTCAGATTTCACTTTGACAACTTATATTCATGTTGATTGGGATAGATGTGTTGATAACATGCGAAGCACAAGTGGTGGAGCTTATTTTCTTGGCTCCTGATTGGTTGCTTGGTCAAGTAAGAAACAAGATTATGTATCTTTATCTACTACTGAAGTTGAATACATTGCAACATCCTCATGTTGCACTTAGTTACTGTGGATGAAACAAACATTGAAGGACATTGGCATATCATTTGATGAACTGATCTCAATTATGTGTGATAATACCAGTGCAATAAACATTTCAAAGAATCTGGTACAACACTCTAAAATAAAACATATATGCATTAAATATCATTTCTCGAGAGAGAAGGTTTTGGAAAATGAGGTAAAACTTGAATATGTACATACAATAGAGTAGATTGCAGACATTTTCACAAAACCATTGAGCAAAGATACTTTAGAGTATCTCAGATAGAAGTTAGGGGTTCTACCCCCTCCTAGTCTACAATAATGTGCACTAGGGTGTGCATTGGTCTAGAATATTACATGTTCACTCTTATCTAGATCAATGCTAGGAGGCTTCCTCATAGGGGGAGTGCAGTAAGTTTTTCAGGGGGAGCTTTTCCCTTTGTCCTTGATGTAAAAGGGGGAGAAGAAAAGAAGACAAGAAGATATTGATATTTGAGTTGTTTGGTTTGTTGTTGATGGATGTTGCCATCAATGACAAAGGGGGAGATTGTTGGAATGTGATGCTGTTGATTGTTGTCATTAATGGTTGTCATTGATGTCAACATATCTTAGTTGATTGATTTTGATGCTTTGGTGACCCAGTTTAGCGTGCTTCAGATGTTATGTTGAGATGATCTATTGTTGGTCGTGCTTGTCCTGGTCACACTCATTTTGCAACATAATGAGACACACTTATGGGTCCGGATTGATCTGGAAATTGGCTAATGTTCCCTAGAACATTATTTGCATTGTAAAGTGTATATTCTATTTTTTTGGTTTCAAATATCATGGTAGCTTGTTGATTTGAGTGAGGAGGTTTTGATTAGTCCACATTTCATTCCTTTCCACTATGGGAATTTTTTTTGGTGACCTAATTCAAATTGTGTTTGGCCGACTTAGGAGATTATGGAGACATTGTGTTTGGGTGACTTAGGAGTTTATGGAAGCATGAAATGGTATAAGTAAAAGTTGATTCTGTTCGATGAAATCAAGTATGATGAATGCAAAAATCTATACATTGTGAAGCATGCAAAATTATATGACCGAAGGTAGTAGATAGTGAGACTCTATCCAGTGTCATTGTTGGTGATAGTTATTTCAGCGGTGGATTCCCTTTCATCATTCTTCTAGTAGTGAGTTGTTTTATGTTGGTAGTGGGCCTTCCTCTCTTGGCAGTGGGCCTTTCTCTTTTGGTAGTGAGCCTTTTTATCTTTGGCTGTAATAGCCGGGCAATGAGCCCACTGATAGTGAGCCTTACTTGCAGTGAGCAATTTGGTAGTGAAACCTTGTAAAAATCACCTTAACCAGTGTTTTTATAATTGAGAATTAGCATTCTCTGTGGTTTTTCCCTTCTTGGGATTCCATGTAAATTCTAGTGTTCATTATGCATGATGTTGTTGTGTGCTTTCATGTTCATATCTATTAGATTATTTTCTAATTAATTTAAGTTTGCACCAGATTAATTAAAGTCAAGAAAATTATTTTATAATAATTGATTCATCCCCCACTCAGTTATCCAGACTATTCAACATGGAGAACATAGGTTCATGGTGTGAAGGTAGGAGATCAATGGTTTGAATTCAAAGATGAAAAAATCTATAATGGCTACGATAGTGTGAACGAGGGTTTGGACTACAAACCGACATAGAGGAAGGAATTAATTGGTCTAACTGCACCAACAACCAATATAAATGAAGATTTGATCTTCAAGACAATATCACAAATTGTAGAGGTGATTGAGATTGAATCAGATCGAATGGACCTAGTCATAATGACGTTGCTAAAAATAATGATGAAGCAGACGCATGGCGTGATGAGATTGGGAAAATGGTAATCCACATCCTTGTGGATTATGGAGCTATGATGTGGCAATGACGTGGACATGTGACAAAAATGTGTGGACCCCACATTGGAATGATGTATTGGGTGTTGTTGTGTTCATCAGAGTGACATACTATCATTAGTAGGACTCTTAAGATAGTCTTTTGGATGCAATGATAATATTCTTTATCAGGCAGACAAAGTGATATCACTAGGATTGTGAAGCTAATCTCTACAATATGGCAATGGGAGAATGTAATGCCAATAAGTGGGACCTAGTGTAGTATGGTAAAAAGTGAGATGGTACAAGGAATGGTAATGTACATTCAGGGAGTGTATGAAAGGATGACACGTGGCGATCATTTGGTGGTTGATCTTTGCATCATTGCTACAAAATCAACAATAATTTTTGGTCAACAAGAGTATGAATATTTGAATATTGGAGAATCTTCATCAAAGAGACAACATGGTTTCAATGGGAGTTCATTTCATGTCCCCTTGACACAACAAATTCATGACGATGGAAGATGTATAGTGTCATGGTGGGACCCGACAGGAAGGTGACAAAGGTGAATGGTGATGTGCAACTAGGTGGTGGTTTGCGATTGCTCAATATACCAACTCACATTGATGTTGTGAGTTGCATGGCAATGACATGGATGATAGATGGCATGTGTGTGGGTTTGTTTCTTTCAAAAGTGGTATCGGAGAGAAAGTTGAAAATCGGTGAGTTTAAGATGGTAGTCCCTTCGACAACAACATGCGATGTTCTAATGGTGATTGTTAGTCAATGGAGATCGATGATGGAGATTTGAAGAGCATTTATCAAATGGTTGGGTCTTTAAGGTGATGAGATGAATGGAGTGTTGGAATGTGATGTTGTTGGTTGTTTTCATTAATGGTTATCATTGATATCAACATATCTTGGTTGATTGATTCTAATACTTTGGTGATTTGGATTGGAGTGCTCCGGATGTTGTGTTGAGATGATCTATCTTTGGTCATTCTTGTCTTGGTCCCACTCATTTTGCAACATAATGAAACACACTCTTATGGGTCCAGACTGATCTAGAAATTGGCTAATGTGCCCCTGAACATTGTTTGCATTGTAATGTGTATATTCTTTTTTTTTTGGTTCCAGATATCATGGTAGTGTGTTGATTTGAGTGAGGATATTATGATTGGTCCACGTTTCATTCATTTCCATTGTGGGAATGTTTTGTGGTGACCTAATTCAAATTGTGCTTGGCGGACTTAGGAGATTATGAAGACATTGTGTTTGTCCAACTTAGGAGTTTATGGAAGCATGGAATGTTATAAGTAAAAGTTGATTCTGTTCAATGAAAGCAAGTATGATGAATTTGAAAATCTAGACATTGTGAAGTATGTGAAAGTATATGACCAGATGCAAAAGATAGTGAGATTCTATCTGGTGTCATTGTTGGTGACAATTATTTCAATGGTGGATTCCCTTTCATCATTCTTCTAGTAGTGAGTCATTTTCTATTTGCAGTGAGCCTTCCTCTCTTGGTAGTGGGCCTTTCTCTTTTGGCAATGAGCCTTTTTTATCTTTGGATATAATATCTAGGCAGTGAGCCCATTGGTAATGAGCCCTTATAAAAATCACCTTAACCAGTGTTTTTATAATTGAGAATTAGCATTCTCCGTGGTTTTTCCCTTCTTGGGTTTCCACGTAAATTCTGGTGTTCATTGTGCATGGTGTTGTTGTGTGCTTTCATGTTCATATCTATTAGATTATTTTTTGATTGATTTAAGTTTTCTTCATATTAATTAAATTCAAGAAAATTGTTTTATAATAAATGATTCACCCCTCCTCTTAGTTATTTGGACTGATCCACAATTGGTATTAGAGCTTTGGTTCCTTGAAGAAGAGATTAACCGCTTGGGGTAGATCCAATGGCACACAAACTGACAATTCTTGTGTTTGATGGATCTGACTACAATTTTTGGAAATTGTAGATGAGAGGTTATCTAATCTCTCTAGGCTACAAGACTTGGAAAATAGTTGAGAAAAAATATGTTGAACCAACAACCGGTCCTAGTTCTGTGGATGAGATTTTAGCCTATGAAGAAAATGAAAAATCAAGTTATGCAATCTTTAGTGATTTGTCTAAGACTAAGTTAAAAAAAGTTATTTCATTAGGAACTGCTTATGAAGTTTGGGAAAAGTTGAAAGAAATCTATGAAGGAAATGATAGAGTCAAATTATCAAAGAAGTTGACACCTAAGCGCAGATATGAAAACTTGAGAATGGAAGAAGGTGAGGATATAGCAAGATACTTTTAGAGATTTGACAGTATAGTAAATGAATTCAAAAATCAAGGAGGCACTCTGAAAGATGAAGATGTAGTGGAGAAGATTCTGATGACCCTACTAGAGAGTTATAGTGACTAGATCTCAGCCATTGAGGAAGTTTATGATCTGAAGAAATTCACTAGAGAGCAACTATTTGGCACCTTGACCGCATTTGAGATGAGGAAATTTGGAAAAGAAAAGGAGAAATGTGAAAGAACCTTCAAAGCCACAAAGATAGAAGAAGATCCAAATGATGAAAGTTCATATGAGTTTGAAGAAAAATTCACAAGGAAACTAAAGAAAGGTACCGAAAAGTACAAAGGTATGTTGCCTCTTAAATGCTTTAGATGTGGAAAGATTGGTCATTTGGCAACTAAGTGTTTAGAAAAAGGAACGAGGATTTTTTTTAAGAAGATCAATAAGAAGGCCTATTATGTTAATGAGAATGCCGACATCTCAGATGATGAATCAAATCATGAGGATTGTTTGTTTTTGGTAGAAAAGGATGAACCTATATTTGATATCTCTAATATTTGTCTAAAATTTAATGATAACACTAAAGCCGCATTATTTGTTAAAAGAAATAGAGATGAATGGTTGATTGATAATGGATGTTCGAATCATGTGACCAGTGATAAAAGTAAGTTTGTGAAGATTGAGAATTATGATGGAGGTTATGTTAGATTTGGAGATGATAAAACAACACAGATTGTTGGAATTGGTTCTATTACCTTTGATGAAAAACATAACACTAACAATGTTTACTATGTGAGTGGTTTATATCATAATGTTATGACTGTTGGAAAAATGTGCAAAATTGGCTATAATGTGGTGTTTCAGGATGATGGTTGTGAGATCCAGAGTTGTTATTGCAGTTGGAAAAAGAACAAGTGCGCATATGTATCAACTGGAAGGAGCTACAAAAAGATGCTTATTTTCTCAGTCCAATGACAACTGGCTCTAAAACCAAAGTATGTGTCACATCAACTTCAACAATTTGGTAAGGATAAGTTCAACAAGAGTACTAAGAGATTTTCCAAGACTTACCAAACCAGACAACACTATCTGCAAAGGAAGTCAAGAAGGAAAGAAGACCATAGAAACATTCCGAAGAAAAGAAGAATCATCTACAAGTTTGTTAGACCTTGTACACACTAAACTATGTGGTCTGACCAAAAAAATAAGCCTACAAGGTTTGAGATATTTCATTCTTTTAATAGATAATTATTCTAGATTAACCTGGGTTACATTCTTAAGAGAAAAATTAGAGGCTTTAGAAAATTCAAGATTTTCAAGGAAAGAGTTGAGAATGAAGGTGACAAAAGAATCAAGTGTTTAAGATATAATAGAGGAGGAGAGTTTACTTCTGATGAATTCAATGAATTCTGTTAAAAACATGGCATTAAAAGAAAACTACTTGCCCCTAGAATACCTCAACAAAATGGTGTAATGGAAATAATGAACCGGATAGTTCGAGAAGCAGCTAGAATAATGATCAATGAAGTAGGTTTACCATAGTTCTACTGGAGAAAAGCAATACACACAAACAATTTACACTCTTAATAGAATACTATTCTAAAGGAAATATGGAAAGGCATCATATGAGCTATGGCATGGAAGAGCTCCCAAAGGAAAGTACTTCAAAAAATTTGGAAGAAAATGCTACATCCAGAGAGATGAGGAAAATCTTGGAAAGTTCTATAGTAGAGTAGATAAAGACATATTTTTGGGTTACTCTACAAGAAGAAAAGCTTATCGATGTTACAACAAGAGATTGAACAAGATAGTTGAAAATACGAATGTGAAAGTAGATGAAGATATTCAGAGAAATCTTGACATGCATATTGAATATGAATCATATGACCTAGATGAAAAAGGAAAGAAGGATAAGAAAGAAGAAGAGATAGAGGAGGATCCAGTAACTACAATTAAAACCCCAAAGTATGTATAGAAAAACCACTTAGAAAACCAGATTATAGGATATAAGAATAAGGGAATTGCCACAAGAAGAAAATCAACTCAAGAGTAGGTTTTATCGTGTCTACTCTCAAAAACCAAGCCAAATACTGTGGAAGAAGCATGCAATGAAAGAAGAGCTTGATTAGATAGAGAAAATTCATACTTGGGAACTTGTGCCCAAACTGATAGACAAAAATGTAATTGGAACAAAGTGGGTATTCCACATCAACCTAGATGGAAAAAAAAGGTAATGAGAAAAAAGGCAAGATTGGTTTGCAAAGGTTACACTTAGGTCAAAGGTATTTATTTTGAAGAAACATATGCCCCTATCTCCTAAATGGAAGCAATCCAAATATTCTTAGCTTTTGCAAATTTTAAGGTGTCCAAAGTCTATCAAATTGATTTAAAATCCACATTCTTGAATGGAGAATTGAAAGAAGAAGTCTACAATGAGAAACTAGAGGGATTCAAGTCCGAAAGTGACTCGGATGCTATTTGCAGGTTGAAGAAATCTTTATATGAATTAAAACAGGCACCTAGAGCCTGGTATGGTAGATTAGATAAGTATTTGGTTGGACAAGGATTTTAAAAGGGATCTGCTAACAATAATTTATACTGCAAAATACACTTAGATCAAATTTTGATTGTTGTGGTTTATGTTGATGACATAATTTTTGGAGGAAATAATGATATGTGCAAAAATATTGTAGATGAAATGCAGAAGGAATTTGAAATGTCTATGATAGGTGAGTTAAATTTCTTCCTTGGACTACAAGTAAATAAAAACAACAAAGGAATTTTTATTTCTTAGTCCAAGTATACCAAAGAATTATTGAAGAAGTTTGGGTTGGAGAACTCCAAACTGGTTTGTACACCTATTGTTACTGGATGCAAGTTGACAAAAGAAGATGATTCACCTAAAGTTGATGCAAGTATGTACAATTCAATGATTGGAGGATTGTTATATTTGATTGCTACCAGACCAAACATTGTGTATGTTGTTCTTTTAGTATCTAGATTTCAACAAGAACCAAAGGAATAACATGTTGCAGTAAAAATATTTTTTTAGATATTTGAAGGGTACAAAAGATATGGCGTTATGGTATCCAAAAGACTCAAATTTCACTTTGACAACTTATACTGATGCTAATTGGGCCAGATGTGTTGATAGTAGGTGGGGCACAATTGGTGGAGCTTATTTCTTTGGCTCTCGGTTGGTTACTTGGTCAAGTAAGAAACAAGATTATGTATCTTTATCTACTGCTGAAGCTGAATACATTGCAACATCCTCATGTTGCACTTAGGTACTATGGATGAAACAAACATTAAAGGACATTGGCATATAATTTGATGAACTGATCTCAATTATGTGTGATAATACCTGTGTAATAAAAATTTCCAAGAATTTGGTACAACACTCCATAAAAAAATATATCCATTAAATATCATTTCTTAAGAGAGAAGGTTTTGGAAAATGAAGTAAAACTTGAATATGTACCTACAAAAGAGTAGATTGTAGACATTTTCACAAAACCATTGAGCAAAGATACTTTTGAGTATCTCCAACAAAAGTTAGGGGTTCTGCCCCCTTTCTAGTCTACAATAATGTGCACTAGGATGTGCATTGGTCCAGAATATTACATGTTCACTCTTATCTGGATCAATGCTAGGAGGCTTCCTCATAGGGGGAGTGGAGTAAATTTTTCTAGGGGAGATTTTCCCTTTGTCCTTGATGTCAAAGGGGGAGAAGGAAAGAAGACAAGAAGATGTTGATATTTGTGTTGTTTTTTTTGTTGTTGATGGATTTTTCCATCAATGGCAAAGTGGGAGATTGTTGGAATGTGATGTTGTTGATTGTTGTCATTAATGGTTGTCATTGATGTCAACATATCTTGGTTGATTGATTCTAATGCTTTGGTGATTCAGTTTGGCGTGCTCTAGATGTTGTGCTGAGATGATCTATCTTTGGTCATGCTTGTCTTGGTCCCACTCATTTTACAACATAATGAGACACACTCTTGTGGGTCTGGACTGATATGGAAACTGGTTAATGTGCCCTAGAACATTTTTTGCATTGTAATGTGTATATTCTATTTTTTTTGGTTTCGAATATCATGGTAGTGTGTTGATTTGAGCGAGGAGGTTCTGATTGGTCCACGTTTCATTCATTTCCACCATGAGAATGTTTTGTGGTGACGTAATTCAAATTGTGTTTGGATGACTTAGGAGATTATGAAGACATTGTGTTTGGACGACTTAGGAGTTTATGGAAGCATGAAATGGTATAAGTAAAAGTTGATTATGTTCGATGAAATCAAGTATGATGAATGCGAAAATATATACATTGTGAAGTATGCAAAATTATATGACTAGAGGCATCAAACATTGAGATTCTATCTGGTGTCATTGTTGGTGATTGTTATTTCAGTGGTGGATTCCCTTTCATCATTCTTTTGGTAGTGAGCCAATTTTTGTTTGTAGTGAGCCTTCCTCTCTTAGTAGTGGGCCTTTCTCTTTTAGCTATGAGCCTTTTTATCTTTGGCTATAATAGCTGAGTAGTGAGCCCACTGATAGTGAGCCTTACCTGTAGTGAGAAATTTGGTAGTGATCCCTTGTAAAAATCACCTTAACTGGTGTCACCTTAACCAATGTTTTTATAATTGAGAATTAGAATTGTATGTGGTTTTTCCCTTCTTGGGTTTCTAGTGTTCATTGTGCATGGTGTTGTTGTGTGCTTTCATGTTCATATCTGTTAGATTATTTTCTAATTAATTTAATTTTGCATCAGATTAATTAAAGTCAAGAAAATTATTTTATAATAATTGATTCACCCCCTCTTAGTTATCTAGATTGTTCAACATGGAGAACGTAGGTTCATGGCATGAAGGTAGGAGATCAATGTTTTGAATTCAAAGATGAACAAATCTACAATGGCTATGATAGTGTGAACAAGGGTTTGGACTGCAAATCAACATAGAGGAAGGAATTAATTGGTCCAAATGCACAAAACAACCAATATAAATGAAGAATTGATCTTCAAGACAATAGCACAAATTGAAGAGGTGATTGAGATCGAGTCAGATCAAATGGACATGAGAATGCATTTAATGCATATCAGATTCTTGGGTTTGATAGAGAGCTAATTTAGGAAAATTATCTATAACAAAATTAAATGTTGGATGACTTGATGGAAGATACAACAATATTTAGGAAACTCTATCATATATCTTAATTATGAGCTAGACAATGGTGTGTATGAAAGAGTAGAGGAATCTTGCTGGTGAAGTCAATATGTGAAGAAAACTCTAATTGTAAGTTGGAGATGATCTAGACAGTGGAGAGAATCTTGAGTCAAAGATAACAGGTTGGTGGAGAAAGAAGACAATTAGATATTGTCAAAAGTTAGTATCATTTGGGAAGAAGTGTGATGTAGTAAGTCTGCAAGAAAGAGAGAGTGAAGTGCAACAGACATCGAATGCATTTGTGAAGTCCTAAACTGTAATACAAAACATCCTCTAGGTTTTTTCATTCACGGTGAAGAGAGTGTATAGTGCAACAAGATAGAACAATGATTGTTCTATGTGTAGAGAAGAGTGCAATGTAGAAATGAATGGAGAGGCACCGCAAAAGTATATGTTGTTGAGAGTGAAACTTTAGTAGCAGAGTGTGAGTTGCAAAAAGTGTAACAATGTGATGGATGTAATTATGCATGATCAGGTTTTGTAGAACCAAGTCTTATGCATACTTGTGTTTGTTATCATAGAGGTGGTTGCCTCATTGTATTGAGTTGTAGCTCAGATTAAGGTGTTGTTGCATCCTTGAAGTTGTAGCTTCTAAAGTAGGGAGTTGTAGCTCCTAAATCAAGGTGTTGGAGCATCCTTGGGTTGTAGCCCTAAACATTGTAAAATAGATTTCATTTGTGATGCTGGATTTGAGGAGTAGCCTCAAACAACCTTTTGTCACTGTGGTTTTTCCCATCTTGGGTTTTCCACATATATCTAGTGTTGTGGGAACTCTTGTTGATTGAGTACTTTCTTGTTCCAACTTCTACAAAAAACCCTAGTACTCAAAACCCTAGTAATTTCTTGTTGACTGAGTACTTTCTTTTTCCAATTTCTCATGGTTTAGCTACTATAGGTGCCCAAAGGTGAAGATTTAGTTAGAAAAAAATAGTTCAGTGTCTAGTTTGGCCAAAAATTGTAAACCAGTATTGTGGGATCACCCAATTTCAGAAGAAGACTAGGTATGGTTTTAGAAAATTTAGGAGTAAAATTTATTGTCTTTCTTATCAATGTTCTCATAATGAAAAGTATAATTCTAAGGATGAGTAAGATGAAAGTTCTAGTAAAAAGGAAAGTAGTAGTAAGAAAATAGATAAGGTAGATCTATACACAAAAGAAGAAAATATATTATTAGATGTTTTTGTTAGCTTAGATGATGAACATGAAGGTTCATGTGATATTTAGGAAAAGGATTTCTTGTCCATGGATGTTGAAAAATATGATAAAGAAGAAAAGGATGAGACCTTCAGTGAAGGTGGAGAGATTGATCTTGAAGGTGAACTCATCTATGCTTTGGAAGAGATCAAAAGGTTGAGAAAAGAGAACAAAGAACATAAAATAAATTCTCAAGAGGATATAGATAAGATGATCATGAGTCTTGATGAATCTAATTAGTCTATGGTAAGCTTGAAGATACAAGTGGAAGGAGTAAAAATGATAGAAGATGTAGTTAAATCAAAATTACAGTCTAAATCAAATGAATGCATGAAGTTGGAAGCAGAGATAACTTTTCTGAGAAAGGAGTTAAAAGATGTAAAAAAGTAGTTGGATAAAATCTTGAAGCTGAAAAGTGGCTCTAAGATGGTAGATGAGTTGAGCAGATCACAAAAATTGTCTAGACCAAAAATAAAGATCAATCTTGATTATGAGAATGGGAAAAGCCCTGTTACTTTTGTAAGACCATTTGATAGATTCAAATTAGAAGTAAGAGATTGCATGAAGGATAAGAAAGTATGCATAGGTTGTACCAAGGAAGATGATTTAAAGAATGAAAAATCAATTAAAGGTACTGCTGAAGTGATAAAAAAGAAGAAGGGAAGCCAGTTACTGTTATTGATCTGAATTAGGATCTATGACAATTGCTAATGAATGCTTAACTATTACAATGATTTATTCAAGATTTAAAAATGAATTAACACAATTTAAATGCCTAAATGAAAAAAGCATAAGAAAATGTGATAGACAGAATGAAAGAGAGAAAAGAGAAAGAACAAAAAACGCCAGTTGATAATGAAGTTGGCTGAATCAACTACATCTCTGGGCCCCTCTCCAATAGAGTGACTGATCCTATTATGCTCCAAAATCAAGATTACAAGGATTCAACAACATTACAACTCCATTTCCTTCCAACACAATGACAACATTCTTTTGTTGCACAAAAATGGACACATAAGTCTTCTGATCATTCTCTCCTTACTCATCACATGGATTCCCAACTCTCCCATTTTCACCCCCTTTTATACAAATTTTTTTCCCAATTTGGTTTATAACCAAATGATTTACAAAATCAGGCCTATCTCCCTTTACAAGCAAAAATCCCACAAAATCCCCCTATTTACATATGAAAATAACTAATATCCCCTCTAATAAGCTTTATCAAATCTCCTAATATTACTTAGCCCCTTTAAAATTTGTATCCCAGACTTCACAAGATTTTTTTTAATCTTTTACAACCATTATAAGATTTATCTTTTTTAAATATAGGGGTATTTTGTTGAAAATAGGGGTAATCAATTTTAGTTCATCAAAATCAGTCAGCCCCCATTATATGTGTAAATCCATTCAATGGCTCAACAGTAGATAGTATTTTTGGTGGCAGGGTGGTCGACCCCCACCACCGTCCATTTTCAAATATGATTTCTAAATTTATCATAACAAAACAAACCATTGGTATAATATTGTTAGCACAATATGCACACTCTAACGATGAAGCGTTGTTCTTGTGAACAATGGGTGGAGGGTTCAAATCCCCCCCATAATTTTTTTTTTTTGATAAATGATGTCACTTGCGATGTCGCCTACCATGTGTCACATCAGGATTGGTCCATGTCATGTTCATACAGCACAGACAGCCACATTAGCATCCGTACAACTGGTCAACCATAGTACCTGCTACCTTTGACTTGGCATATCTTGTGCATACGAGCTTAGATTTTGGTGAAACAAGCAGCATTGGGTTTGTGTCAAAGAGCTCTTCATTTTGGCACCATTTTCATCTAATTTTGAGATAGTGATCTTTTTCACCTTTCTAGATGGCCTTAGGTCCCTGTTTGACCCGAACTTTGACTGATTGTATCTTGGGCATACAGACTTCTTTTGATCCTATTTAAGTTGCATTGGACTTAGAATTTCAAGCACTTTGATCTAGCAATGATTACTAGAGCATATGGGACTCTTCAATTTTTGACATTGAGTATCCCCCTGGATCAATCCTCCCCACTGGAGAGCTTTTGGACCTCTGAAAGCTTGATTACTCAGAAAATAAGTGAGGGTAAAGTTCCCCCACTTTACCAATCTCCATCCATTTTTCCTTGCCTGGATTCATCCCCTTCAATCCCACTCTAAGGTATTCAACAACTCATCTTTGTGAAGTCTTGAATTTTCTATCTACGATGACATCCTTTGGAAACTTTGACATGTAATATGGTGAAAGATCATCAATTGATGGAACCTGAATGTTTGTGTCTTCATCCAATATCATTGGAGGCTTGTACAACTTTAGATTGTCAACATTGACAACTGAATAGATGTGCATGCATGGAGGAAGATTAAGGTGGAAGGCATTGGTTCCAATCTTTTCCAAGATCTCAAAGGGACCATACCAAACCGGCTTGAGCTTCCTTCCTTCGCCTTGCATTCTTTCCTTTCTAATATGTAACCAAACTTTGTCTCCAACCTGGAAATGATGATCATTGTGATGCTTATCATGGTGAGCTTTGTATTTTGCTTCAAGGGTCTACTTCAACTGTGCTTCCACTGCCTGATGGATTCCTTGGACTTTCTAGATGAACTTCATAGCCTTCTCTACATCATGGTGTCCATCTTCTACATAATCTTTCCCAAAAGAAAAATCCATCAGTGTTTTGGGCACATAACTGTAGCAAGTCTCAAAAGGAGACCTCTTTGTAGAAGAATGTGCCGCATGCTTGTAAGCATGCTACACATAATGAAGACTCTCATCCCACAACTTGGGATGTTTGTTGTAGTAACCTCTGAGCAGATGTACAACTATCTTGTTTACTACCTCTGTCTATCCATTGGCCTACGGATGGAAGGATGTACTCTTCTTCAGTTTGGTGTCCATGAGTCCCCACAAAGCTGACCAAAATTCTCCCAAGAATCAAGAATCTCAATCCAATACAATAGAAGTAGGTAACCCAAAATGAACCCATACAAATTGAAAGTACATTAGAGCTATCAGTTCGGCAGTGACCTATTTCTTACAAGGCATTAAGATACACATTTTGCTGAACCGATCAACTACTACATACAGATAATCATGTCCCTTCCTAGACATAGGTAATTCCCCGACAAAATCCATTGACACACTTTCCCATGGATGAGATGGTACAAGTAGAGGTGTGTACAACCCCAATTTCCTATTACTAGGTTTACTTATTTCACACATGACACAACTTCTAATATACTTAGTTACAGTTTCTTGCATACAAGGCCAATAATAGTTTTTTTGCAATCGATTCATTATTTTTATTACCCCAAAGTGTCTTGCAATCAATGACTTGTGTGCTTCTCTGATTACCTGTGCCTATTCACCTTTTGGAATACATAACTTCCCTAAATGATATAACAAGTTATCTTGCACATAGTAATCTTTCTCTTCTACATGTTTATTTTTTATTAGAGCTGAATAGAGTTCCTTAAGTCTTCGTCATTAGCATACTATTCCTAAAAAATTTCATGTACCATGGAAATACCTTTAAGGATAATCAAAGCATTCATAATAGGAGGCCTAGACAACATATCTGCTACTTTGTTATGGACACCTTTTTTGTACTTAATTACCAAATGAAACTATTGAAGAAAACCCATCCACCTAAAGAGCCTACTTTGTTGTAGTTTAGATCGTAAGTGCAAGTACTGTAGTGGCTGGTGATCAGTGTGGATTATAATTTCTTTCCCCATTAAGTAGTGTTTCCATTTTTTAACACTCTTAACTAATGCATAAAGTTCCTTATCATAAGTAGGGTAGTTAATTACTGCACCTGAAAAGCTTTCAGAGTGATAGCATATTGGTTTACCTCCTTGCATTAGTACTACTCCCATAGCAAATCCACTTGCATCTGTCTCGATCTTGAATGGTTGTGGTATATCTAGTAAATCTAGAATTGGTGCGGTGCTCAAATTTTCCTTCAAAGTGTCGAAGGCCTTTTGCTATGGACCTCCCCACTAAAGAGTTATCTTTAGACTGGTCAATGCGTGCAATGGTGATGCAATGTAGGAGAAGTTTGCAATGAACTTTCTCTAGTACTAGACTACACCTAAGAAAATTCTGACTTCAGTGACTGTACTTGGCTTAGGCCATTTTACAATAACTTTGACCTTCGTAGGGTCTACTTTCAATTGACCACCACCTACGACATAGCCTAAGTACACTAAGGATGTCTTAGTGAATTCACATTTAGACATCTTTACAAAGAGTTTTTCTTTTCTTAATACATCAAAAAACTTTCTTTACATGAATTACATGATCTTCCCAAGTTCGACTGAATACAAGAATATCATCTAAATAGACTATGACAAAATCATCAATAAAGGACAAAAAACATCATTCATGACTCTCATAAATGTAGCTGGTGCATTGCAAAGCCTAAAGGGCATGACCAACCACTTGAATAGTCCCTGTTTTGTCTTAAATGCAGTTTTCCAAATATCATATTTTGAAATTCTTATCTGATGATATCGGCTAAGCAAGTATAACTTAGAGAAATAAACTACATGTTTTAATTGATCAAGTAAATCATTAATTCAGGGAAGAGGATACCTGTTCTTTACCATTATCTTGTTTAGGGCTTGATAGTTGATGCACATTCTCCAAGACCCATCATTATTTAGAACCAACACAATTGGAGAACCACAAGGAGATGTACTAGGACGGATTACTCCTTTTTCAACCAACTCCTGAACTTGCTTTTTGATTTCCTCATTCTACAAAATTGATAAATGGTACATGTCGATGTTTGGAAGAGACACATCCTACTGTAACTAGATTTTATGCTATATCTCTCTCTTAGGTGGCAACCCCTTTGGCTCCTAAAATAAGTCATCATAAGTAGAAACTATTTTGACCATCTTAGTTTTACGCTCTCGATCACACCCCTTAAATGCTTTAACTTTTTCATCCTCTTTAGGTTTTACAAGCATTAATACAAAGTTCTTACTAGAATTGACCAACCTTTTCATCTGAACAACATTAACTAGTGCAAGATTAGTCTTAATTTTGCGTGCATGTACAATGTATTCTATCCCATCCTTAAAAATATGATACTTATTCCCCCCCTATAAAATATTTCCTTTCTGTCATAGAAATAAGGACTCCCTAACACGAGCCCACAAATATCCAAAGGAACAACATCTACCTCTACCTCATCAACAAAGTTTGCAATGATAGAAAATCTCAATTTACATTGTTTTGTTACCTACAGTTGAGCATCATTGTAAAACCATCCAAGTGGATATCACTTTGGATGAGGTGTTGTAGTTAAATTAAGTTTCTTTACCACCTCTTCAAATATTAAGTTGACTTGAGAACCCGTATCAAACAATGTGTCAATTTTAGTGTGCTTAGTTACAACTTGAATATGAAACAATTCATTATGTTGTTTATCAGATTTAGGAGTAGATACTTTACTTGTACTTGCATTTGCATTAGAAAAAAATTAATTAGAAGAGATAATTATACCTTTCCCTTTACCTTGGACCCCAACAACAACAACAATTTGTGTTTCATCTCCACAGTTAGATCCAAGATCTTATTGAATCATTGTAGCAGTCTTTTGCTTGCCTTAATTACCTTCGTATCTTTTTGGCCTTAATTTGGGATGCAACTTCCAACACTTAGAATCATCATGCCCCTCTTTCTTACAATGGGAGCATGTGGGCTTATCACCCTCCTTAATTGTAGTTGTCTTTTTCCCCTTTCCTTTATCTTTATATTTGTCTTTACCCTTAGACTTCCCCTCAAACTTAGATGGTTTCTTTGAAAAATTATCACTGAAAGTGTTCTTACCCCTTTAATCTAAATGAGTGGCTTGGACTAACACTTCATGCAAATTATTAGGACTCAACATTAGAATAGTATGTCTTAGGTAAGAATGCAAACCACCTATGTAATTAAGTAATGTATCTTGAGTATACAATGGAATATTTAAAACAATAGCCCATTTTCTAAACTCATGGGTGTAATCTTGGACAAAATGACCCTTACCTTGCCTAAAGGTTTTCCAATTCATTGTTAATTGTTGCATATAACCTAAAGGGTAAAACAATTTTTTAAGGGTAGCAACAAATTCCATCCAAGACATATTAACCCTACCATGGTGAGCAATTTCCTCTTGAGTCCTACTCTCCCACTAGGTGAGAGATGTGCCTCCCAACCAGAGAGTGGCTAACTAGATCCTAGAAGCATCTTCTATTAGGCCTTGAACCCTACAATACACTTCTACCTGCTGGATCCAATCATCTAACTTTTTGAAATGTAACTCCCCATATTACTTACTTAGGTAATTCAAACTTTACATCCAGTTTAATAATAGGCTTAGAATTTCTCTTGGATTAACAATAGTAGAAGAAGAATAAGGGGAAGATAGAGAAGAAGGGGAAGATGGGGGAGATGGAGTTTCTGGATCTTTTCCTTCTTTGTTCTTATGATCTTTCTTCTTTTCTCACATTGAAGAATCTCCCTTTTCACGCTTCTTCTTGTCTGCATAAATCTCTTCCACCATAGCCTTCATGTCAAGAAAGGCTCACTGAAAAGACTTATCATCAAGCTCAGGCTTAGTACTTTTCCCAGCTTCAGTTTCTTCCATCATTGGAAAAGTCCTTCATTTGCCGATCTCAGGATTGTATTCTTCTAGCTCGCCTTCACCTCGTTGTTTCGTGGAATGTGTTAGCATCCACTTCTGCAATACTAGTCACACAAAGCTCTGATACCAAACTTGATCTAAATTAGGATTTATGACAATTGCTAATGAATGCTTAACTATTACAATGATTGATTCAAGCTTTAAAAATGAATTAACACAATTGACATGCTTAAATGAACAAAGCATAAGAAATGTGATGGATAGAATGAAAGAGAGAAAAGAGAAAGAAGAAAGAACGCTAGTTGATAATGGAGTTCGCCAAATCGACTACATCTCCGGGCCCCTCTCCAATAGAGTGACCGATCCTATTATGCTCCAAAATCAGGATTACAAGGCTTCAACAACATTACAACTCCATTTCCTTCCAACAAAGTGACAAAATTCTCTCATTGCACAGAAATGGACACATAAGTCTTATGATCATTCTCTCCCTACTCATCACCTGGATGTCCAACTCTCCCATTTTCACCCTCTTTTATACAAAAAGTTTTCCCAATTTGGTTTATAACCAAATGATTTACAAAATCAGGGCTATCTCCCTTTACAAGCAAAAATCCCACATAATCCCCCTATTTACATATGAAAATCGCTAATATCCCCTTTAATAAGCTTTATCAAATCTCCTAATATTACTTAGCCCCTTTAAAATTTGTATCCAAGCTTCACAATATTTTTTTTAATCTTTTACAACCATTAGAAGATTTATCTTTTTTAAATATAGGGGTATTTTTGTTGAAAAAATAGGGGTAATCGGTTTTAGTTCTTCATCAAAATCAATCGACCCTCGTTATATGTGTAAATCCATTCAATGGCTCAATGGTAGATAGTATTTTTGGTGGTGGGGTGGTCGGGTGGTTGACCCTCGCCACCGTCCATTTTTAGATCCAATTTCTAAATTTATCATAAGAAAACAAACCACTGGTATAATATTGTTAGCGCAATATGCACACTCTAACGGTGGAGCACCGGTCTTGTGAACGATGGGTGGAGGGTTTGAATCCCCCCCATAATTTTTTTTTGATAGATAAGAATGCCACCGCGAAGGAGAGATAGAGAGGGCCACATGGCATGCCAAGGAGGTGACACGTGGTGCAACATGATTCACTAGAAAATACACGTCAACCTCCATGTGTCTGCCACACAAGCTATATAGTCACCATACGGAGCCACGTCACTTGTCCAGTCACTTGTACAGATTTCCACGTGCCACTTCTTGATTGGTTCGTATAGATGACATCACCTGCCATGTGTCATTTCAAGATTGGTCCACATCATGTCCATACAGTACAGACTGTCACATTAGGATGCTGACATCAGCATCCATACAACTAGTCAATCATAGTACCTGCAACCTTTGACTTGGCGTAAATTATGCGTAGGAGCTTAGATTTTGGTGAAACAAGTGATGTTGGGTTCGTGTCAATGAGCTCTTCATTTTGGCACCATTTTTGTCAAATTCTAAGACAATGATTTTTTTTCCTTTCTGGATGGCCTCAGGTCCTTGTTTGACCCAAACTTTGATTGACTATATTTTGGGCATACAGACTCCTTTTGAGCCCATTCAAGTTGTATTGGACTTAGAATTTTGAGCACTTTGATCTAGCGATAATTATTGGAGCATATGGGACACTTTAATTTTTGATGTCGAGTATCCCCTAGATCAATTTGAAGAAAGTTGTAGAGGAAGAGAGACTTGCAACAGATACGAAAATGAATAAATTAGTTCCTAGAAACTTGAAAAAGACGCAACATACTAAGGGAGCTAATTCAGAAGGATTTACTAGGATGAGATACATGAAGAAGCCAAATCAAAGAAGACCTCCTCATCCTATTCAGAGGAATGCTATGACCAGGTACTCCCCATGTTTTAATGGTTACTACTATGCTTGTAAACTGTTTGGTCATAGTGCCAGTGAATACATAACTACACCTAGAAGGAGCACAAAATATGTAAATAGAAATTCATTTTCTCCTCTAATGAATATGGATGTAATGTACTACAATTGTAAAAATATTGGTCACATAGCTAAGAATTGTAGATTGAACTATGTAAGACCAATAACACATTATGGAAGAAAGAATGTGTTCCCCAAAGTGAACAATGGTTCACATATTCTTGAGAAGAAGGCTAAAAAGACAAAGAAGAAAAAGAAAGTGTGGAGAGTGAAAGCTCAGTAGGAGGCACCAAAAGTGGGTGCTTCTGCCTCACATCACTAATTGTTAGTGATAGGGCATGAATCTAGGAGGAGTTAAATTGGTACCTCATTCATCCCTAGAAATGGAGAAAGAGATCAAGTTAGGTAAAACATGTTTTACAAATTTATAACGAATTGATAGTTGTAGATATATGGTCACATTCGTTCTCTTTGAAATGCTAGTCAGAGGGTAAGAACATCAATAGATAGTGGATATTCAATTGTAGCAATTGATATCAACAATTGGTATCAGTTATTGAAGAAATGTGGTATCAGACCACTGTAAATTGTTTTAGAACAGTCTAGCTGGTATAAGAGCCCAAAATGAAGAAAATGCGTAAGTAGGTTAGTAGAAGAGGATGAAATAAGGTGTATAAAAATATACAATTGGTATCTATGGAGAATTTTCTTTTGGTATCAAATTAGTGTTATACTTGGTACATTGCAATTCAGAATGTTAAGTAGTATTAGGGCATGATATCATCAATTGGTGTCAAGTATATGATATCAATCGGTACGCAACATGAAGTAGAATATCTATAATTGACATCATACTCAATTGGTGTTGAGCATGTAATGACACTTCAACTATCATTGAATATTAGTAATTGGTACAATGCAGTTGAACTATATGGTTTTTCCATTGTAGTAAAAACGAGTGCAACAATTGGCATGAGCGAATTTTTTTTTTTTCAATTGGTATTAGTCAAAGGGGGAGCTAAGTCCCTTTACCATTGCTAAGAAGAAGTGAAGGATTAAGCAGTATGGTGACCTAAGACAAAGAAGAGGAGAAAGTTGTGACCCTTTTTCATTGATGTCAAAGGGGGAGAAAGTGGTGCAAATGCTTAAAAAAATTGAACATGGGGGAGAAAAAGTGAGAAAATGCTCAAAGTAGAGCATAAGAGAGAAAGTTGTGCAGATTATCATAAGGATGAGCAAAGGAGAAGGAATGTCAAAGAAGGAGAATTGAGAGATCAAATGCTATCCATCATTGGTATCATACCTTTGGCAGGTTGAGCATTTAAGTTTTGCTATGAATGACAAAGCGGGAGATTGTTGCTAGAAATATGTTGTCACTAATGTCAAAAGGGGATTAAATGTTGGTGTTGATCCTAATGTTATCAAAAGGTGATTAAAAGGTAGATGGATCTGATCCTAAAGTAGATTGTTGACATTAATGTTGTGTCATTGATGCAAAGGAGAGCTTGGCATAATGATAGATTGGTTGGTTGTGTGATAAAGTGATGTACTTGTATGTGTATGATGATCTCTGAAGGCAAAAAAAGAATGTACTACTAGAGAGAGGATAAGTATGTTGAAGAGTAGAGTAGGTTATGTGGATGTGTTGTCTAGGTTGTTGCAATGTTGTCCTGTTGATGCAGTAGGAGGTAATTTGGAAGGAATGATGTGTCAGGATGCTAATACATGTTGATGTTTTGGAAGAGATGTAGTAAAGTTGTTATACTTTGCACAGGTTGCAAAATGTTGTCACAAAGTTGCAATGTTTCCCAAAAAATTTCATATTCTTGCAACTTGCATCTCCAAGTGTGTGAGTGAAAATCTAATGGGAGATATGTCATGGGTTTTTTGAGAGGATTCCATAATGATATTTTGGAAGTTTGAAGGTGGTAATAAGTGCTCAAAAAATATTTATTTTTCTTCTCAGGTGATGCTAGGATTTATCACTTAAATCCCACAATTGTTGTAGCCATGGTGATAAAAAATGATTCTATTTTGTTGGTGACTTGCGTTTGGCAATAATGACTTAAGCCCATTATGTTTATCATGTGACCAACCCCTCACATTTTGGAAACTAGTTGATGAGGTCTGAGGTTCACATCGGTGTGACATCAAATTTTCAGTGGGACTTATCTTTGTGGTTAGTAAGTCAGAGGTTTCCAAAACTTCATAACCCCTGACTTGTGGTTCTAATGTTCCAGTCTTTTGTGATCACGTGATGTTGTAAAGAGAGCTTTATCGGCGTGAGTGAATGTTATCAGCATGACCTAATATTTTGTCCCCCTGACTTAGGGATGTGAAGGTTCATTCAAGGCGGGACCTAGTCATAATGACATTGCTGAAAATGATGACAAAGTAGATGCATGGTGTGATAAGATTGGGAAAATGGTAATCCGCATCCTTTTGTGGATTATGGAGTTGTGACATGGAAATGACATGGACATGTGATGAAATCATGTGGACCC
This sequence comes from Sequoia sempervirens, assembly GCA_007258455.2. Classification (NCBI taxonomy): domain Eukaryota; kingdom Viridiplantae; phylum Streptophyta; class Pinopsida; order Cupressales; family Cupressaceae; genus Sequoia; species Sequoia sempervirens. Next base: position 66,981 of record VDFB02014199.1, read on the forward strand.
CACATTGGAATGATGTATTGGGTGTTGTTGTTTTGATCAGAGTGACATACTATCATCAATAGAACTCTTAAGGTAGTCTCTTCGATGTGACAATAATATTCTTTATCAGGCAGACAAAGTGATATCGCCTAGCACTGTGAAGCTAGTCTCTATGAGATGATAATGGAAGAATGTAATGCTAATGAGTGGGACCCAATGTAGTATGGTGACAAGTGATATGGTACAAGGAATGCTAATTTATAGTCAGGGAGAAAATGAAAGGAAGACACATGGTGATCATTTGGTGGTTGATCTTTGCATCGTTGTTGCAAAATCAACAATAATTTTTGGTTAATAGGAGTACGCCTATCCAAAGATTGGAGTCTCTTCATCAAAGAGACAATGGGGTTTTGATGGGAGTACATTTCATGTCCCCTCGAAACAACAAAGTCATGATGATGGAAGATGTATAGTGTCATAGTGGGACCCGACAGGAAGGTGACAAAGGTGAATGGTGATGTGCAGCTAGGTGGCAGTTTGTGATTGATCAATATACCAACTCACATCGATGCTGTGAGTTGCATGGCAATGACATGGATGAAAAACAACATCTGTGTGGGTTCATGTCTTTCAAAAGTGGTATCAAAGAGAAAGGTGAACATCAATGAGTTTAAGATGGTAGTCCCTTCGATAGTAGCATGCGATGTTCTAACGGTGATCGTCAATCAATGGAGATTGACAATGGAGATTTGAAGATTGTTTATCAAATGGTTGGGTCTTTAAGGTGCTGAGATGAATGGAGAATGCAAGTTCATGGTGTGAAGGTAGGAGATCAATGGTCCAAATTCAAAGATGAAAATCTACAATGGTTATGACAATGTGAACGAGGGTTTGGACTGCAAACCGACATAGAGGAAGGAATTAATTGGTCCAACTACACCAACGACCAATGTAAATGAAGATTTGATCTTCAAGATGGCAGCACAAATTGTAGAGGTGATCAAGATCGAATGAACAAAAGAATGAATTTAATGCATATCACATTCTTGGGTTTGACAAAGAGCTAATTTGGGAAAATTCTCTGCAACAGATTAAATGCTTGATGGATCGATGCAAGATATGGAAATATCTGGTAAAATCTATCAAATATCTTAATTATGAGCTAGATAGTGGTGTGTATGAAAAAGTAGGGGAAGCCTACTGGTGAAGTCAGTATGTGATGAAAACCCTACCCGTAAGTTGGAGATAATCTGGACAATGGAGATAATCTCGAGGCAAAGATAGTAGGTCGATGGAGAAAGAAGACAATTAGATATTGTCAAAATTTAGTATCGGTTGGGAAGAAGTGTGATGTAGTAAGTCTAGAAGAAAGAGAGAGTGAAGTGTGGTAGACAGTGAATGCATTTGTGAAGTCATAGACTATAATAAAAAACATCCTCTAGGTGTTTGCATTCATGGTGAAGAGAGTGTACAGTGAAACAAGATAGAACAATGATTGTTCTATGTGTAGAGAAGAGTGCAGTGCAGAAAATAATGGAGAGGTGTAGAAGTATATGTTGCTGAGAGTGCAACTTTAGCAGCAAAATGTTACTTGCAAAAAGTGCAACAATGTACCGAATGTAATGATGCATGATTAGGTTTTGTAGAGCCAAGTCTTATGCATACTTGTGTTTTTTTATCACAAAGGTGGTTGCCTCATTGTACTGAGTTGTAGCTCAAATTAAGGTGTTATTTCATCCATGAAGTTATAGCTTCTAAAGCAGGGAGATGTTGCTTCCTTGGAATTGTAGCTCCTAAGTCAGGGTGTTGGAGCATCCTTGGGTTGTATCCCTAAACATTGTAATAGAGATTTCATTTGTGACGTTGGATTTGAGTCGTAGCCTCAAGCAACCTTTTGTCACCATGGTTTTTCCCATCTTGGGTTTTCCACATATATGGTGTTGTGGGCATTTGTGTTGACTGAGTACTTGCTTGTTTATGTTTGCATCTTTTAGTTTTCAATCTACATAGTAAGAGTTTGAGTAAGAAATCTGTACAAGGTATTTGGAGCTAAGGAGGTAGTCTCCATTAAGTTTTTGAGGGCCAAAATTTTAGTATCTACTAATTCACCCCCCTCTTAGTAGATCATTGTGTTCCAATAGATATTTTTATCAAATAACATGCAGTGGCTACAACTTCATCCCAAAAATTCTCCTTAGGGCTAGCACCACTCAACATACTCCTAGTCCTCTCCATCAGTGTCCTGTTCATCCTATCCGCAAATCCATTTTGTTGTGGGGCATATGGAGTTGTCTTATGTCTCTCAATCCTGTGCTCTTTAGAGAACTTGTTGAATTATACTAAATAGAACTCACTTCGATTGTTATTCCTCAGACACTTAATATTTCTACTATTTTGATTTTCAACCAAAGCTTTAAACTCCTTAAATTAACTAAAGACTTTAGATTTATTCTTGAGGAAATAAACAAATGTCTTTCTACTATAATCATCTATGAAATAAACAAGATATATATATATATTGATATCGAAGGAACATTTACAGGACCAAAAACATCTGCATGAACATAGTCCAAAACCCTAGAATATGTATGAGAGTTGGAATAAAAAGAAAAACGGTGTTGCTTTCCATACACACAATGTTCACAAAATTAAAACTCGAGATTAGAATCAGCAAGGCCTTCAACAAGGCTCATATTTTTAGGCTCTAAGACCCTTCTTACTAATGTGACGAAGTCATTGGTGCCACAACATTGTATTCTCCATAGGAAACTTCATTTCCAAGGAATGAGCACCCTTAGGTACCCAAAATGTGTGGCCATCATATGTAGCTACTATTGAATTCTTCTCTACACAATCTGATGCTGAGGATGAAGAATCCAAATATCTCTTTTTCAATGTACCAGAGGAACTATTGTGCTAGATTGTACATGCATCTATCTTGTACAAGGTGTTAATCCAAACACCCTTATCCAACACCATAGATCCTCTCATAATATTGCATCCTCCACTAAAAAAAAACAACTTGCACCCCCAAATCATTCAATTTACTCACTAAGAGTAGGTTTCATGCCAAACCCAAGATATAGAAGACACCATCAATCCCCTTCACTCTTTTATTAGGGTTCAATATGATTTTGACTCTTCTACAACCAACAATCTTTAAATGAGAGTCATCACCTAGATACACCTTCCCACCATCATATTTGTCATACTTTGAGAACCAACCCCTCTGCAAGGTCATGTGGAAAGAAGCACCCAAGACTATCAAACACACATCTTTTGATGCATGGGTTGACAAGGATACGACATAGGAATTTGCATCATCTCGAGAGGATTTATCTGAGTCAAAATCTGAGAAATATTATTTACCTTCTTATTCTTCTCTTCCTCACACTTTTTTATGAAATGACCAAATTTGCTGCAGTTCCAATATTTTTCCTTGGACTTTCCAAGAGACTTATGTCTCCTCAAATATTTGGATTTAGAATTCTTTTCCTTTTTCTTTCCTTTTTCTTTTGATCTTCCATGAATAAGGACCTCCTTATCCATCTCAAAATATTTCCTCTGCATCTCTTCATACAACAACAAAGAAATCACCTCATCCATCTTGAAACTAGTGGTAATACTCCCAATGGTCATTACCAGGTGATCCCATGAGTCTGACAAAGAACACAATAAAAGCATGCAACGATCCTGGTCTTCAATTTTGTCACTAAGAAAACCTTGTTGAGCTATCGACATGTTAAATCCATTTGGGCGATTCGTAACAAATCCTACATATTCCATCTTCATAGAATATAGTTTCTTCACAATAGTAACTTATTTACCGAGTATTTTTCCTACTAAACATCTCCAAGTTTATTCCAAAGTGATTTTGTAGTCTTCTTTTCATGCATAATTTAGGACCATGAAATCAACCAAATAGAGTCTTATCAAACCCTTGGCTTTCCAATCCATTAGATCCCAATCTACCTTGGTATGGTAGTTGTTTTTGTACTAAATATTGCAACCCACAAATCTCTATCCATGAGCATATCCTCCATCTTTAACTTCCATAACTTGAAGTTTCCACCATTAAACTTATCCATTTTGATTATTTTGGATTTTCTTGCAACAAGGTCACAAAATATTCTTTTGCAAAATTCCCATTGAAACAAAGATTAGCTCAATAAACCCTTCAAAGGGTGATCCCACATAACTAGTTTACAATTGCATTGACAAACAAAAATTGTTTGGGCACTCAAAAAAAAATTGAGGGGGTTCACTCGAAGGAGGGGTTCTAGTGAACCTTCTTTTAATGGGTTTTTCTTTTTTTAATGTTATTAAACCCCCCCTTTTTTCCCTTCTCCCCCTCCATGTGTAGTTTTCTACAATTTTTTTCCTTTCGAAGCTTGGGTTGAAGATGAAAAATGGAATCAACTTCACAAACCCAACTAGAGGATTATAGTCCTCAAAACAAGCTATCTATCCATCAAGTATAATTTTAATATATTTTTGTTTTATTATATATATATTTTAGTTTAATTAAACATAGGTTTTTCACTGAAAATCAAACTCTTTGTTCTGTACATGTGAAAAAATAGTAGATTATCAAAAAAAATTCTGAAAAATATCTATGCCCTTGATATTGATGTCCTTGATCCAACAAAAAAAAAGAATTTCAATACATAGAAAAAAAGTTGTGTTAGAAAGTAAACCTATGTCTAAATTGTAATTGGTTTGACTTCAAAACTTAATTAAGAAAAAAATATTCAGTAAAACACTATGAAACCAAATGGATGCCCTAGATATCATAGTTATAAATCTAAATTAAAAAAAAAAAATATCCTTCATAGAAAAAATGTTATGTGCAAGCAAGTACACGTCACTCTTTAAAAATGGCGTTTATTGTTAAAAGTTAGTTTTCAAAGGAGATGGAAAAAGAAATGCAATTTGACTCCATTTTATTTTTTAAATATATTTAGAATTTACAGACAAAATTTCACAAATCACTAGTTTGCATTATCTTCAAATTCCTTATGGTTTAGTAGCTATAGGTGCTTGCAAGTGAAAATTTAGTTAAAGTAATTCAGTTCAATGCCAAGTTTGGCCAAAAAGTGTAAACCACTATTGTGGGATCACCCCAAACCTAACAGTACAAACAAGGTTGGCCAGGATTTGATACCAATTGAAAGGAAGCAAGGAGGGTGGAAGTAACTTCCTACACTAATCTAAAACTAGAACACAATGATTATGTGGGAAAACCCTTTCAAGAAAAAAACCACACTCCAAATACACAACTCAATTGTATTATGAACAACAACATAGTTACAATACAAATCAAAGTAATGCTCTTTAGGAATATTCACACTATGACAAGAATCTAGAGTTATTCCGACAACATAATGAAATTTCAACAATATTCAACCTATCATCATGAAAATGCACTAAGGAATCAAGTATTTATAGCCTTTCAACATGAGGAGAAGGTGGTAAAACTTACCAAAACCAAAATCCATGCCCAATTGTGAACATGAGTTCATTATGACATGTCATAATCAAAACCCATAAATTTAAGATTTTTCTATTTTTGGAACCTATCTCCTCGAAATTATCCACCACTAAACATGCAACGAGCCTACATGCATGCAAATTCCTTGCATGTAGGCATCCTCATCACATGGGTCCCACTTGTTATAGTTAACTTACAATTTTTCATACATGACTCTTCCACCATCATAATGAGTCATAAATGGACATAACAAGTTATCATAGCCTATCACATAGTACCTTATGAAAATTGCCACCAAATTAGGCACAAATTTAGGTCCTCCAAAGTGGATGCATACCTCCACTAAAATAGATTACACATTATACATATCATCTTTCATGTATGATGCCACCTCATCAGGAGGTCCCACAAAGTGACAACAAGTTTGATAGAAAAATAACTTAGGAAATACATAATTAACATCAAATAATAATAAATTATAATGTTAGGGATCTAAGGTTGAGATACCCTAATCCCAATAAGAGAGAGAGAGGGAAGGACAAAGGGAGATGGGAATGAGAGAGAAGTAAAGAGGTATGGAGGGAGAGGTAGAGAGAGGGGATATATATATATATATATATAGAGAGAGAGAGGGGGGGGGAGGGAGTGAGAGGTAGAGAGGTAGGGTGGGAGGGATAGAGGGAGGGAGAGATAGGTAAGGTGGAAGGAATAGAGGGAGAGGTAGGTATAAAGAGTGAGGGGAGATAGAGAGTAGTGAAGGCATGGTAGAGAGAGGGGGGAGATAGAGAAAAGTAGAGAAGGGATGGGGGAGAGAGGTAGAAAGAGAGGTAGGGTGGGAGGGATTGAGGGAAAGGTAGGTAGAGAGGGAGGGGGTGAGCGGAGAGAGAGAGTTGTATATATTTCTCCTAGCTCCTTGTAGTTCCACTTATATTTTTATTATCATAATATGATATTGAATTATAATTTGATGAAACAAAAATGGTTTATTCAATAATTGTTAGCATTCTAGTAATATAAGATATGCTTTATTTTGAATTTAATAGATAATTACTATTGATTTTCTACATGCACTATGCAAATTATTGATTGATAGGTTGATTGAAAAATATCTATAACTTTTAAACGGTTACACATTTTTGCAAATTTGAAAGATGTATCACACTCCATGCTTCACAAAGTATAAGTTGAAATAAAAAAGAATTTCCTAAATTTTTGACCAATTTAGGGTGGCCAAGAAAATAGTTTTTAATATGTCTAAAAATATCTACTAAAAAATGATAACTAATTATTTACTTCCAAAAAAATTATAAAAAAATGTGTCACATCTAGCCATGTGTCTTCTAGTTACATTGAAAGATTTAGTTTTTTTTTTTGCTCATACTTAGGTTGGCTGAACAAACACATGCTTTTTATTTTTATTTTCTAAGTTTAAAGTATGCATTGAAATTTCAAATTTTCACCAAATAAAATTACTTTTTTTTCCAAAAAATTCCTAATAGCCTACAAAATACATTCAATTTGCTACAAATTTTCTAAATTATGTTAATAACCTATTCAAATTTTCATGTGAAGTTGCTTAAGTCTATTTTTTTGTATTTTCATTGCCACTTAGAGACATAGTTTGACCCATCATGATCTTGCACATGCCCTTGGTTTGCATTACATTTCATAGTTGAATATATTATCTTAACATTCTATCATTGTTAATTGATTTGAATGCTTCAAAGATCAACCAATCTCATTGTATAGTTACACTTTATTTTTCAACATTTGGTATATAAGAGTGTTTGGTTTTGATTAGTGGGGGGATGCCTTACTAAAAGTGTTGTGACATTTTTTTCACTATAGTAGGAGTGTGTTGTGTTTCTTGTAGTTTTAGGTTTTGAGTGATAGAGATCATGAATAGTTATCATTTTGAGATTGAAAAGTTCAATGGTATAAGTTTTTAGATTCATCAGATGAAGAATGGATAAAAAAGTTGATAAAAATCCCATGGCATTATTTTTTTATGTTTATTTGATTCCATTTTATTGAACATTTCTAGTGAGACTACTAAATATAAGTTGTGGAATAGAATAGGAGAGATTGATCAAACAAAGATTCTCATAATTTTTTTCTTAAAAATAAAATTATATTTATTAAAATGAAGGATATGTAGTTGATTATAGAAAATATGAATATAATAAATCTAATTTTAAGTTAGTTATAGTTGATATATGTGAATATAAAGGAAGATGATAAGTATAATTTGTTTTATGTTAATTTCCTAAATATTGTGATAATTTAATTCTTGCATTTAGTACTTCTTTGGTAGATCTAAAGTTTGATGCCCTCATTTTCACCTTGTTCATGTAGGAGATGATGAGAAAGACTTTAGATGGGTCTAAGGATGCCTTGTATGTGTGGGTAGGATCTAAAGAAATGGGTAATGACTAGTAGAAATGCCATAAGGAAAATTTTAGGATAGATTTGTTTATAAGGGAAGATCCAAGACACTTGGTAAGTGTAGATTGAGGTGTTGGAACTATAGAAAATAAGGGCATCTAAAAAAGGAATGTCAAAACAAGAAAAAGAAAGATGAAGATTCTTCTATGAATAAATCTTCTAATGAGAAAGCTATTAATGCTTTTATTATTCATACAAAAATGAATTCTAATGAATCTTGGTTGATAGATTTAGGTGAATCCTACCACATGAATCTTCATAAGGAATGGTTCTCAACATACACAACTTATTATAATGGAGACATTTTACTTGGGGACAACATAGAAGATTATTGATCAAGGGGATGCAAAATTAATTTTTAGTGATGAAAGAGTGAAACACTTTATGGATGTATTGCATACCCTTAGTTAAGCTAAGAATTTTTTTTTTTATATAAAATGAATGATTTATGGGTGCATGTTAATTTTGAGAAGAGTGGTGGTAGGCTGAGTAGAGGGAACTTGGTGTTGGCTAGAGGCATTCAATGTGACACCTTGTTTAGGATAGAGGCATCTAATTTATATATCTCTATGAATGCAATTGAAAAATATATATCTTATAAATTATGGCACCATAGGATAAGTCACATTGGTGAGAAGGGTTAGAAAACCCTCATTAGTAAAATATGGCCAATGTATTGTCCGGTTATTTTGTTGATTTTGATTTCTATGAACATTGTGTGTATGGAAAATGACAGAGTTTCATTTAAATCAAGCAGCACTAGAGCTAAATTTTTTGTAGGTTATTCATAGTGATGTATGTGGTCTTTTGGATGTCCCTTTGATTGGAAAATATCCCCTACTATGCTTCATTTATTGATGATTTATCTAGACATACATGGCTTTACTTTTTGAATTAATAGTTTTGATATATATTCTATGTTTAAATAGTTTAAAGCACTTGTCAAGCAATAAAAAATAGGAAAGTTAGTTTTTTTTAGAATAGATGATGGTGTTGATGACTATTGTAGGCATGTAAGAAAATTGTTAGACAAAAAAATTCATAAAATATATAGAAAAATGGAGTAGAAAAAACATGAACAAGAATTTGATGGATAGAAATATAAGCATGTTAAGTAGTGTTGAGCTTGAATACTATTTTTTGGTTGAATTAGTTCACACCACCTTTGATTTATTTGATAGGTCTCCCCCTTTTCCTCTATTTGATAATTTTCTTATGAGATTTTGGATAGGTAAAATACAACCGGTTTCTCATTTTAGAGTTTTTGGTAGTGAGACATATGTTCATGTTCCTAAAGAGAAATGCTCTAAGCTTGATTTCATGGATAACAAACATGTTTTCATGGGTTATGGAAAGGGTTATAATACTTGGGATCTTATAACATTAAACATATTATATTCTATCGGTTGACAATTTGTCATTGTGAATATCACTTGTCCAATGAGTAGCAACAAAATGCACCAACAATTGGATAAATCATTATGAAATTAATGATTCTCCCATGCATTTGAGAGGGGAAACTCCCTCATATGATAGGATTTTAGATTTTTGAGTAATTTTAACCTAAAAGTAAAAAAAGAAAACAAGGAATAAATAAAAGAGAAATCCAACTACAAACATAAGAATGCAACAAAGATTTCCTAAGAAAAGTGAAGAAAGAAAATATTACAACTACAGAACCACACATACTTCCAAATCATCTACACATCAAGAGCAAAGAGCACGGAAATAAGTATGAAAAAAACTAATTGAGTAATTTTAACCAAAAAATAAAAAAAGAAAACAAGGAATAAATAAAAGAGAAATCCAACTACAAACATAAGAATGCAACAAAGATTTCCTAAGAAAAGTGAAGAAAGAAAATATTACAACTACAGGACCACACATACTTCCAAATCATCTACACATCAAGAGCAAAGAGCAAGGAAATAAGTATGAAAAAAACTAATTAAATGTAAGAATAATAAGTTTTCAGAAAGAAATTTTTGGGCATTAAAAAAAACAAATCTATATTTTAGTCGATAGGCTATATATTTAGTGTGAGATTTTAAGCCGGGTAGTTGTCTCACGCCAGGAAATTGTCTCACGCCGCGAAACTTGTCTGCCGTTCGGGAAACCTCGCTAGAAAACAGGACTTCGATGCAGAGAAGCGCCTCACCAAATAGTTTCTCGTGGGCATCCAAATAAGCGATTGAGGGGGGTGGCATCGTGTTGTTCGCGGTTGAGAATCAACCACCTGATTTAGAATATGGATGCCCAACAACAGACAAGTGCTATTTGTTGTATATAGGCCTGGAATTTGACGGCCACCCCTACCTGTCATATGAAATTTTTTTGACGATTTGTTCATTTAGATGTTTGTCACTTTACGTTTTATGAAAAAATTTAACTGTCAAAAAACTTTAAATATCAGTTTCAAACCTATTCAAAATAATTATATAAAATCAAAAATAGTTTAATCCTTATTGAACTCATTATCTAAAATTTCAACATGCTCACCAATAAAACACAAATGTTGTATTATCTTGAAAAAAATCAAAGCTCGCCAATCACCTGGAAAAAAACTATTATAATTTTATAAATGTTGTTGAAGTTTTTTTATAGTTTAATCCTTAAATTCATCTATCTAGAAACATAAATTATGTGTAAAAACCAAATAAAATTTCAACATGCTCACCAATAAAACACAAATATTGTATTATCTTGAAAAAATCAAAGCTCGATTCACTAATCACTTAAACATAAATGTTGTTGAAAAAATAGTGATATATGAAAATAAATCTTGTTAAAATATTCAAAAAGTTAAAAAACAATTATATTATATTTTTGAAAAGATTTTTTATTAATATATATTTCTATAATGAATATTATAAATCATATATATTAATATAAAGCAATGATAACTATTAGTAAAAATGTTAAAATCTTAAATTTATTATTAAAAATATTTTAAAAATTAGAAAGAACTATATTTAATCTTGAAAAAATTCTATTTTGAACAGATTTTGAATTAATAAATATAGTTATAATAAATATTATAAATCATATATATTAATATAAAGTGAAATTAGAGAGAATTATTCCAATTCTAAAGTAATTTATATTTTTATCATAAACATTATATATATATATATATATATGCTGCAAATTTTTAATTTTTTAATAATAATTTTAAGTGTCATATTTGCGGTTATATAAAAATATAGCAAGTCAAATAATGCAGTCTAATAATTTTTAGGTTGTAATATCACGATTCCAAAATGCAAAAAGCGATTATTGTTATGAGTCGAGGCACAGTGTTGAGTAAATGTTTTGAATTGAACTATAAAGCACCCAGAAATAACTTAGGCACCCAAGATGCTGTGGATTCTCATGCGACAAGTATTTCCTAAAGGCTCAATTCGTAGCTTTGCTTAAGGGCACCAACTTTGAGGAAAGAGCTTTGGAATTATCAGCGAAGTGAAGGAGAAGTTGTAACTTGATTTAGGACTTTTAAATGCATGAAGTACATGTTAATAGCTTTGAGTCTTTCTTGAATAACTCAACTTGAAGGAATATGGCGTACCTTTTCAAGGGCTTGAGCTTATGCATTGTAATTATCACCATTTGATTATTATAAGGTTGCATATTGTCTCTATATCTCATTCAAGTTGAAGAGAGTTTTCATAATTGTTATTGCAGGTGTGAAGAAGATTGGTAAAGATGGAAGAAGCATTCTCAAGCAAGAATTGGAGCTATTGTAATTCAGAGATTGAATAATAGAATAATTCTTGGTGAAGTTTTTTCCCGAAAGGGTTTCTCCACGTTATATCTTGTGTGATCTTTCTAATATATTGTCTAGTTCTTCTATCAACTTCTCTCTTCATTCTACAACAGTAAAATGAATTAATCAAAATAATCACCCACAAAGAATATATGTAACAAATAAAAACTTTCTTGTAACAGCAATATTAAAGAGTTTCACAATTATTAAGCTAAAGAAGCACCTCATTTTTTCCATTAATAATAAATCCACCTCAACTTGTTTAGTAATTGTTCAATTGTATAATTCAACTTAAAATCTTTTGTTTCTCTCTCTCTCCAATATAATCGGATCCCTCTTTACTCCATCATAGTATGATACAATATTGATGTAGATATTTATCCATCCTTGAAAAAATCTCTTCTAAAAAGCTAATAGAATAGATCATCCATCGTAATATACAACAAAATAGAAAACCATTATAACTTAGAAGAATAAAACAGAACAGTAAGAAATTATCACAAAGAAATTATTACATAATCTTGTTACATAAATATTCTAAAATATATAGATAATAGAAATTGGAGTGTCGACACCAAGCCATGCCCAGACCACTCCACTAAAACTGCAGTACAAAATTTGAATGCCCGGCCAAAGCCATCCTCAGATGACTCCAGAAGCCAAACAGAGAGTTCTCCACCAACTCTCCACCTTCGTTGTCTTCCACACCAAGATAACTTTTCAGTACGCACATCCATCACCAGGAACTCAAATCCCAGCGGTAGCAGGTAGGTAAAGGTTCCAGCCACAAGAGCATCCAGCCAAGCAAAGAATGTGTACCTCCATTCTATGTGAAAGCACATCACTGCAATCACAGTAGCAAATCCCACCCCGTAACATAACCCCACTGACACTGCCCACCACCGATCCACTTTATCTGCATCTGTCTTTACTGTAATATTCGATTCTATTTGGCTGCCGCTTTCACCAAAACCAGAGCTGTGTGTCCTATTTTCGAGGGGAGGACCCGTAAGTCTGGGATTCCCTAGAAACGAAGAAGCTTCAAATGTTGAAAACTGATTTCCCTGCGGTATTAACCCATAAAGCATGTTGTTCGAAACATTGAAGACGGAAAGGAACGTGAGACTTACAAGTTCCTGGGGAATCTTCCCTGACAGCATGTTTCCTGAAAGATCAGAGACTCTAGACACACCATCTCTCCCAAGGATTTCGGAATTGAGCCACTGATATTATTGTTTGAAATGTTGAGAGCGACTAGACCCCGGAGAAGTCCCAGTTCGTGTGGAATGCTACCCCAGAGCTTGTTGTGTGACAGGTCCATGACTTTGAATGATGTCCAGATTTTTGCATATTGACGTGCCGTTCCTTTAATCCAGAGCGTTATTTGATCCACAAATAATACTGAAAAAAATATGTATGTATTGGCTGTCTGAGTACTATAATGATCACTCCAATGTTGCATTTCGAAAATCTGTGATTGGTTTACCATAGCAAGTAGCATTTCTAAACTTTTAGGGATAGTTCCTGATATATTGTTATGAGATAAATCTAAGACATGAAGATTCTGCAGCTCAAACAACTGGGGTGGAATAGTACCTTCAAGCTTATTATTTGTCAGGCTGAGAATTTGTAAGTGTTTCATCTTTCCAATCCAATCTGGGACGCTGTCTTGAAACTTGTTATTTCCTATGTCAAAGACTTGAATATCTTTACAATTTGCAATAGATGGAGGAATAACACCTTGCAAATTGTTTCCATTGAGGTTTAATGTATGAAGTTTAGTCAGATTTCCCAGCTCCTCTGGCATCTCACCTTGCAAATCGTTTTTAGCCAAATTTAAAACTATAAGAGACCAGCATCTCCCCAGATCCGCAGAAATTACATCCCTTAGTCTGTTGTCTGACAGATCCAGAAATTCCAATTCATTTCCATATTTACATAATGAATGCGGAATGCTTCCACTCAGATTATTTGCTGACAGGGACAAATAGTCATTTATAAAAATTGTAGCAGGAATAGAGCCATTAAACTTGTTCTGTGACAAATCCAGTATCCATCCATCAAAAGAAAGAGCTGAAATAGGGCCGTGGAAGCTGTTATTATGCAAGTTCACCAATACAAAATTACTGTAATTGAGTGGGGGCAGAAAGCCTTCTAGTTGGTTATTTGAAAGATTAAGCATCTGAAGATTGGTAAGATCCCGCATCCAAGTAGGAACATCTCCCTGAATTCTGTTATCTGACAGGTCCAAATCTACAAGGGAATATTGACTAGAGAAAAATGCTGGGAAATTGCCTTCAATATTACAAGAACTCAATCCTAAGTGCTCCAGATGAGAAAACGGTGAAACCCAACTTGCAGGAATTTTAATGGTCAGCTGATTTCTAGATAACTGGAGTACACGAAGTTGAGTCATACTCTGGAACATGGAAATAGAAACACGGCCTGTTAAATTGTTGGAATGAAGTGATAGCACTTCCAATCCAACAAGCTCTGAAAGTGAATTTAGTATTGCTCCAGACAACTGATTCCGATTTAATTTAAGGACACGTAGTACAGAGAGCTGACCCAAAGAGGTCGGGATATCACCATTTAACTGGTTTTTCCCCAGACGCAGATATTCGAGGGAGGAAAGCCTGCCAAGACACTGTGGTATTATGCCCTTCAAATTGTTAAATGAAAGATCAATTATTGAAAGACTAGAATATGGCTCCACTAGAGATCCGAATGGGGGTATCTCCCCTGTTAAGAAATTCCTATCCAGATCTAGTGTCTGAAGTTTTGAAAAGTTCCCAATGGAAGGGGGAATTACTCCATCTAGATAATTTGAACCCAGGCGAAGATTACTCAGACTTGAAGAGCCCTCCATGAAATCGGAAGGGATGGAACCACTGAGATCACTGAATTTGAGATCAAGTGAAACCAAGGAGGAGACATTCTGGAACCAAGCTGGTAGTGGGAATGGAAATGAGTTGTGTCGAAGATGGAGGTGGGATAAATGGGTGAGGTTTAAAAGTGAAGGAATACTTCCATAAAGACTACACCCAGACAGGTAAATCTGGCTAAGATTGGAGACACTGGATAAGGAGTCGCCCCAGTTAAGAGATGCCTTTTCAAGGTTCACTTTCTTCATCGCCAGGTATTCCAACTTCCTCAGACCTCTTACCCATTCATCAAACCTTGAACTCTTCAGTCTCCATTTCAAGTTATACTCTGATTCAAACTCTGAGTTATACTTCGAGTCAACCAAAGAGTAATAGTTTGACAGATCAAGATGCTGTAAGGCTGACAAATTTCCCAGCTCTGGAGGGATCTCACCGTCAAATCCAGCATAAGCCAAGCTAAGAAAAGTAAGCCTGTTGAAGCTTCCCATCTGAGGAGGTATAGCAATGCCCCCGAAGTCATTCCAACTCAAATCCAAGTGGCGCAGATGTTGCAGATTAAACAGAGATGGATGAATCTCCCCCTTCAACTCGCGGTAGACTTGGTAACCATGTTCATTTCCTTTGTGATAAGTGTTTTTAAGATCAAGTTGAATGACATGGTTTGTTTGGTAGTCGCAAACAATTCCGTGCCACTCGCAACAGTTGTATCCGCGCCATGAGCTTAATCGACCATAGGAGTCGTTTACGGCCCCTTTGAAATCGAGCAGATAACTTCTTTCATCATCTCTGCATCCAATGATATATGGTAAATCAATCATCATACCAATTCCAAAGGCAAAGCTTAGAGCAATATAAAACGAAATAGGAGACATGATTGCAAAGGCTCAAATTCTTATAGCGGAACGTTTGTGGTTATATATATATCCCCCTCAATGCGTGGCACTTATGTTGCATGTGCGCCAGAGTTCACGAGACTTCTTTTCGAGATTAATTATAAGAGATTTATAATTCTATATTTCTGATCTACGGTTCACATATTTCTCAACTGTATTTAATATAATTTTTTATTAAAAATTATAAGTTTTCCCCGAGGTTTAAACTGATTTTTAGCTCAACTTAATCATTAAAAGTTTATAAGTTTTTTTTTAGTTCCTGCCATGGATTCAAGGTCAATATGTAACTAGTTATTAAAATTGTTTATTTCAGCCAATCAAAATTGAAAATTTTGTTTTCATTCACTATATTTAAATTATTCTAAAGTAAAATGCTTGATTTTTAATATTTATAATTTTCAAAATTATTTTTCTCAAATACCATTGGCTAAAATAAACTTATTATTTTACAATTTTATTCGTTAAAAACGTAAAGTAAAATTCTTTTACAAAGCTTTTAGAAAGGAGTTAAATATAGTAATTTTAAAATTTATATGGATAAAAGATAAGTGAAATATCAATTTCAAAAAAAACATAATTAAGAGCAGATTTATTTCTAATCATTTCATTTAAAAAAAAATGATTTTAGAGGTAGAGGAAACATAGTGGTGGTGAGGCAAAATATTTATTTAATTTATTTTGTGATTCTTTTATATCTCACATAAGTTTAGAAATAAATTTCGTGTGAAAACAAATAAATGCATTGGCCACCATTCAATAAAATATAGTATTCTTTAATGTTGAGATTTTTTTGAAATTTATTTTAAAATTTACTTTAAGATAATAATTATTAAAATATCTATAAAATATACAATCTTTTAACATTTTCTATTAGATTGTTCTTCTAATTTTTAATCTTGACAAATAAATACTATTAAATTATACATAAAATGCAGAACCTAAATTATTATGTATTTCTTATTTATTTTGAATTTTCTCTCTAATTAGATATTTCTATGTTTTTTGCTAAAATATTATCCAAACATATATATATTTATACACACACACAAATATTAAATAAATGATAATTGTGAACATTTAATTTTCAATTATTATTTTAATCTCACAATATAAATATCATTAAATTATTAACAAAATATACAATCTAAACTACTATTTTTCAATTACATATAAAATATAAAACCCAAACATTTATTCTTTATAATACCATTTTCATAAAAATATAACACAAATATTTTTCATAAACATTATGATGTTTGCATTCTAAACATATTGTTATTACATAAATATGTATCATATATTGCTAATAAATAATACTCAAAATTTCAATATCATTCAATAATCAAAAAATTAATTTACATTAATAACCCTTCTAGAAATTTAACATCACCTACATAACTCATTATAATTTAAAATATTAATTCTTTTAAAATTAATATTTTATAAAAAAATAGACTTCATGTTTAATCCTTTTCCATACCATGTATTTTATTTGAATTATTCTTAGTTTTTTGCCTTGAGTGCCATCATATTGTTTCTTTGAATTTTTTTGACAAGGTTCAATTTGATTATTATACCTGTGATGACTATCATTCTTGGTTGGCTACCACTATTTTTATGGACTAGTCACTATTCATGAATAAAAAATCCTTAGTGTTATGCTAACCTCATGACTAACCATCTAATCTCATTAGTCTTCTTTATAGGTGATGACTATTTTTACATGATTACGGTTTTTTTTAGGCTATCATTAATCATCACTTGCCATTGCAAAGCATCATTCTATAGATTGGAACTTTTCTAGACTGCCCTATGTGGAAAATCATAGTCATATCTTCCAACTATTTTTATGTCACCCTTGATCCTTGTCATTGTTTGTAAGCTCCTAAAGAACATATAATTGACATTTGGTTTTCCATGCCACTTTCATAACATATTGTAGACTACCTTTTCATGGAACATGACCCACTATCATTTGGAGATTTTAGTCTTCTTTATCATAGGTCACTTACCCTTCACTTATAATTATGACTATTGTGGAATTTGCATCAAGTTCATCAAGAATCATGTTTCTTGGAAAATTCACTTGATGACTATAACATTCTTTTTGAATGTAATTTATTCCTTCTTGAATATGTGGATTATCATTATTGTTGTCTTCTATCTTTTGTGTGGAGTCTAGATGTAAATTTTGGACTATATACCATTCATCCTCATGGAACTATGTCTTCTAAGTGAGCGTGTCTTACTCATGGATGGTGGTCT
Source organism: Sequoia sempervirens (assembly GCA_007258455.2). Taxonomy (NCBI): domain Eukaryota; kingdom Viridiplantae; phylum Streptophyta; class Pinopsida; order Cupressales; family Cupressaceae; genus Sequoia; species Sequoia sempervirens. Next base: position 84,702 of record VDFB02014199.1, read on the forward strand.
CTTTTTCCATGACTATCCTTTATTTACTATCATATTTCATGGTACTTCCCCTTTCATTTGGCCATCTATATATCATGTCGTGTTTGAAATAGGTAGATTAGTTGTGAAAACACCATCATTATGACTATCACTTTGTAACTATCATTTTTTTGGTAGGTTTCTTAGCGCAATCCTCTCATTGTTGACTGCCCTATATAACATAGGCCATATTCATCTAACAAAAACCCAAAGATTTGTCACTAGTTGATCACATTGTTTTAAAAGCTAGACTTAACACCTAGTCACTAGCTTATTATCTTGCATATTTAAACTTTATTTTGAAGAAAAAATGGACCTACAATATCCTTTTTTACTCTAACTAATAATGCCTAGAACTTTTGACATGACTTAGAAATCCCATCTCTTAATCTTGAAACACTTTTTTTTGTTACAAAAATGGAAGTTTGATTGTTCATAGCTAAAATAAATCTTCTTAAATTCTTCAATCTACAATAGGAAATTAGCACCCACTTCCATTTAATGTCCATGAGCTATCTTCATAGGTATTTCAACTCTCTCCTCACACTAGACATCATTTTCATTGTTATAAGATTTTTACTGTGAAATTTGGAACCCTCCCTTACAACATTTAAGAACAAAGTATTAGTTCTCTACTCAATTTTACTTCATCAATTATAATATGCCTATCGATTGGGCATGCCTTGTATAATATTGTAATATCTACTCTCCATATTTATCCAATATTGACATAAAATCCTCAATTAAAGTGCTTTCATGAAGAAAATAACAAGAGAGTGTTATCATAACATTGATAAAGATCCTATGAGATAATTTCTTGCTTCTCTCTCCTTTGCCTACGAGCATGGTGGATTCTGTGTTGGGGGTACCCCAAAGTCACCCCTTGTCCTCCCTTAACCCGAGCCTTGCCCAGACACATGTGGGCTCGTGTTCCTCAAGAGCCCCTCCTATCTTGTTTGATTCAGATGTTCTCGTGATTCTGAGTTAGCCTAGGTGACCCGTGATTTTAGTTTCATCTGATATGGAAGTGTTGGTAGTCACTGTCTTACTGGAAGTTAAAGGATGGAAGAATGTACTAACGGTAGTCATAGTGTGCAGAGCCCCTCTCCTCACCTTGAAGAAGTTGTTGCTATGGGCACTAACATTGTGTATAAGAGTGATTTTTTCATCCCATATGGAAATCCCCTTTTTTCCCTTATCCACCTTAGGAAACCAAGTTAGGAGGTTTAATTCCACCTAAGCCCGCCACTTGCATCCCACTTGGTGCTTGTTTT
>VDFB02014200.1:0-85110 GCA_007258455.2 Sequoia sempervirens
TGTGGACACTAGAAAGTCCACCACTGGTTATCTATATACATTTGTAGGAGCAGCAGTGTCTTGGGTATCTAAGCTACAAAAAATAGTAGCTCTCTCCACAATAGAGGCAGAATACATAGCTGCAACTGAAGCATGCAAAGAGATGTTGTGGATACAATGATTTCTTGGAGAGTTGGGCATAAAACAAGACAAGTATGTGCTATATTGTGATAGTCAGAGTGCCATTCACTTGGCGAAAAATCTAGATTTTCACTCACAAACCAAACACATTGACTTAAGGTATCATTGGATTAGGCAGGTGTTGGAGGAAGGAAAGCTACACTTGGAAAAGATCCATACAACAGAGAACCCTGCAGATATGTTTACAAAAATACTGCCAAAAGCCAAGCAAGAGTTATGTAGGAGCTTGGTAGGCCTGCAGATGACTTGATGCGTAGGCTTGGGCAAGGATCAATAGCAAAAAGGATCATCTACAATTGTAGTTTGCTATCCAGGAGCCTTGTATTTAGCTTCAAGTGGGAGAATGTTAGTTGTGAAGGCTAAATTTAGCTTCAAGTGGGAGAATGTTAGTTTTCTGAAGACTAAATTTAAAAATCAAGAAACTTCTATTTCGAATTAAGAAAAATCTAATTCGAATAGAAATCAAGAAACTTCTATTTCGAATTAAGAAAAATCTAATTCGAATAGAAACTCCTCGTATTATCCAGAAACTTCTTCTTTCGAAAGCTTTTTATAAATATGTCAATATTTATCTCTCCTATGTATTATTGATGAAGTATGATTTTCGAAAAGCTCCTGATGTAAAAGATTTTCTGAGATAATAAAAGCTATTGATCCTTGCCCTGTGGTTTTTCCTCCACATTGGAGGTTTTCCACGTAATCTCTGTGTTATTGTCAATGTCTTATTTGTTGTCTACTTTATTTACTGTGTTTTAATTTTATTGTTGCTGTTATTATTTTTATTCTATTTTAAATTACATAACAATATACACAACAACATATGAAGCACCTGAAACCTCCAACAAGGCCACGTCAAACAGAGATGAATCTCCAACACTTCAGTCGACCCTTGTACAAGCAAAGGCAGCTCCAACAGTGCCACAAAACACTCAGAAATGCATCACGTCTAGGTAAAGAATAGACGACACAAGTATGAGACTCATGTCTCTCTCAAAGCCCCCACGTTTTCTCCACACTCCTTATATGATCCTTTGTCCTATTTTCATTTATCATATCTATAGAAAGTACAAGCTGCAATATAAATTAAATGTGTGATATTTTTAATGCCCACAATTTTTCTTTTATTAAACCTGGCAGCTCCTAATACCGGATACATTTATCTCCAAATAAGTGATGATTCAGACTTGTCTTTCTTGCCCCTGTATTTTGTCCTTTCCTTCCCCCGTCTTATTTGCCACCTCAAACAAGCTTAGTCTCCGATTATTCCAGCGGCTAAGAAATAATTACAAGCAAGCACTTAGGTCGTGACACTTTGTCTTTTCTTTTCTATTTTGTCTCTTCAGAATTTGTCTTTTTCTCTGCTGTGTATTTCATCTTTCCTTCTACAATGAACATGTCCCAAATACTGACCTAGTAGTTAAAATAGGATGCAAAATAAAATGATTCAGTTTGTGAAGCCACACGTCAACCTCCTAGAACTAACATAGACTGCTTGAATAAGCTGCAAATGCCTGATGATATGGGGTTTTCGTCCCAATCACCTCAAGGGCCAGGGTTTTCATCTTGGAATAATCTTTCCCTCAATGCTCAATGAGTGAATAAAAAAAACAAGAATAATTTATGAATACTCCTGTCAAACAAGAGATGCATTGTGTCTGATTCTTGCTGGTAACATATGTAACATGTTGTTTGTTTAAGAAAGATTTAAAGTAGTAGTCATCTTTGCATGTAATAATAATTAGATATGCGTATAAATGCGTATAATTTTAAGTAATATACAAAATGTCTATGGTAGACCACTTTGGTCTATACATTGCAATTGTTATTAGATAATAGTAAATGTGATTAATAGTAAATGTGTATCACTAATGCTTTGTAGTTGTTCATTTTCAAATTCTCATTTTGTTGTTGATTATAGAAGATGAACACATTCTAAGAAGACTATTTTTAGATGGCCTTCTAGAAGGTCTATTGTTAGGTTGTTAAATGTCATTAGATTGCCCGAATTCAGATTTAATATGAATGGATTAAATTTGGTAATAAGTTTGCTTTGCATACATCCAATCTATTTATAAGATAGAAGTTGTATTTAGATTTTTATTTATTTTTCAGGCAATAATTTTGTAAACATTATAAATAAGTGCTCTTGGCATTTGTGGATCCAAAATCTACTAATTCAATAGAAATTGATTATGTCTATTTTGTTGCCCAATTGTTGTTGAAATTTTCTCTATGTTATTTGCTTATAGGAATTGAATATTGTTTAACATTTACTGAAAGTTGTCAAGTTAGTCATTGTAGCTTTGGATGCAATCACTATGTTTACCTTATAACATGTGTATGTTTTTTGAGTTAAATTAAATTGTGATAACATGTGTATGTTTTTTAAGATAAATTAAATTTTGTTTATCGAATTTTCAAACACTATATTGCAAGTTTACTCGAAGTTGGAGGATCACCTAGATGCAGTGAGTGCTAAGCAACCCATTCATACCCATGAAAGATTAGTTTTTGTGAACCATTAATGATATATGGGTCAATAAGATTGCTTCAAAAGCTATGCAATTGAGTTTATGATAAAATGTCACATAATTTTACATACTCAAGAAAACATCACATTGTTGAAAGTGAATGAGATAAGGAGTTCTCTAATGAATGATTTATAGGGCACAAAATTTGTTGAAAGTTTCATAAATAGGGTAGCCACCCCATTTTGTTTGATCTTGGGGGAAACTATATGGTTAAGCATGCTTGAGTTAGAGTAATATCAAGATGGGTAACCTACTCAAAATTCTTAACACTTCACCTTTTTGAATATTATCTAAATGCAATGAGTACCAAGTGAACCATTCATCTCATAAACAATAAGTTGTTCTCAAATATTATTAATAAAATATGAGTCAATAAGATTGAATTAATAATTAGATTTTAAAAAAACTCCAAAATTATTTTAGAAATCATAATCATTGTATTTCCATAATTATAAATAACAAAATAAATAAATATGTTAATTATAATTATTATAAAAAAAATCAATATAAACTTTAGTAATTTTGACCAACTTTAATTAAGTTTGAATAATGAACTATTAGAAGTCCTACCTAAGATGCCATTGTTGGAGAGTGAAAATTGTTCTAGCTTTTTTAAGATTTTCTACACCCTCCCACATGAATGAAAAATACTTGAAAGGTCGTCATTTATTGGTATATTACATCAATAGTTAGATACTATTGAAGAATAGTGTTTGTATATGATTGAGAAAAAAAATCAAATATTATTCAAAATGCTTACATCATGGAAATATTACTATGCATGACTATTGTCCAATAGAATTGAAGTAGAATGATTTGTTTAATATTAAGAAAAATGAAATAAATATAAACTTTAGAAAATAAAGTTAACATAATTTAATACTTTGCTTTCATTGGTTGATTTGTGTCAAATTAATATAACTTGTTGAATCCATAAGTATCCCTAAACTAATAAGTCATTCCTTTTTATCAATAAAAGTTGCTATTTTTTTCCAGCTTTAAAGCAATCGATCCTTCAATGAAAATCCACTTTCTTCTTTCATCAAAAATCACTTGATCTTATCCTTTCAAGAAATCATCCTTTATTAAGAATAAGATTTAGGCAAATTTTAATTTATTTAATCACTAGTATGAAACGCCTAGTAAAAAGGTAGACCCACCTTAAATCATAATGAATAATTAAATAACTTAGCGGACTATATTTAATTATCTCCTTTAAATTTAATTTATTTCTAATCTACCGGAAAGGGACATTACAATTGCATTGGAGGTCCATTTGAATGAATTTATTTAATCCCTAGCATGAAAAGCCTAGTAAAAAGGTGGACCCACCTTAAGTCATAATGAATAATTAAATAACTTAGCGGACTATATTTAATTATCCCCTTTAAATTTAATTTATTTCTAATCTCCCGGAAAGGAACATTACAGTTGCATTGGAGGTCGATTTGAATGAATGATTTGAAAGGGGCGATTGGACAAATTGCTAGCGTGTGGAGTTTATTTCTTCTGTGTTGACGGAGCGTTTATTTTCCTTGCTGAGTCATACCATGCATTGCTGAGGCGTGAGTTTAGTCAGTTTGTGAGGCGTGGTGAAGTGCTGGGAGCTGCGTGGGTTTATTGGCAGGGACATGAGAAGTGAAGATAGCCAGTGCAAACCCTTGGAGCTTGAATCTCTCCCCTGCTAGCCGCTTAGCTTGCTGATTGTCAGTGGAGTTGAAGGTTGAGAGGCCCAGAACTGGGCGTTTGAAGGCGCTGTTCAGTTTGGATGGGTTCTAAAACCCTGGCGTGGGAGAAGATTGATTGCTAGTGACTTCAGCGTCGACCATAAACTGTTTGCTTCTCTTGCCAAGTGGTTGTTGTTATCTCAGAGGTTAAACACCTCTTTATAAGGAGCAAATTGTTGGCTGATTAGAGGTCAGAATATATGAATTTATATCTGCACTGTGCTCTGTTCATTTGCAGCAGATTAATACTGTGTAATCTTTATTTCAGACAATATATGTGTATGTTCAGTTATATTGCATTATAGTATGAAGTATTATACATGAATGTGGAGTAATGGATGTATTAAACCAAATCACACTACACAACAAAGCAACCCAGCAGCAACACTACCAAATGAACTTGTAAACTGTTGACAAAATTACCAACAGCAGAGTGGGTAGAAAACAACTCTTAACTCTATACAACTGGTTCGTGTTTGAGTTTATGATGAAATGCAAATGTGTTGAGAATACAATCCATGTTGAAGTCAATAAGCCAATATCACAGAAGCTGCAAACTCAGAAAATCACACAGAACAGTAAATATTAGCCGTCGCCAAACAATGCTCTTATATTGAACTTGGGAAGAAGGTGCAAGATCAGAAAATTACTTTATGCATGCAAACTGTTTGACATAATGCCTGAATATTAAATCATCGGAAAGTGAAAACAGTTTAGTTTCAATTTGGGGGGGTGCATATTACAGATATACCACTTGGTTTGTAAACTGCCTGTAAAGCTTGTAAAGGAGAATCTTTATCTGGCTGCTCCACCCACATATAGGTTTGAAATTAATTTTCTCTTTAAGCTAATAATTAAACTAGTGACAGATGGGATATTTGAAGGATTTTGATTGGGCCACATGTTAAACAATCATTACATGCATGAAAATTGATAACAAACCTAAGGTGATAGATTCCAAACATTCTGCAAAATCAAATCTTTTAAAGATTTTTGTTGAAAAGTTGTGCTACCTCTTTGCTCAACTCCTGGCATACATGTCTATGGGAGAGTATTTTCAAATGCCTCCTATGTGAGTTAATTTCTGCTTGTGTAATCCTGAATTCACCTGCAACTGAGCAAAATCTTAGATCCCACTAGCAATGATAATTAAAACTGGTCAATGTCTTTACTGTAGCATTTGTTAAAAGATTTACACGGTCTCTCCGGCATGTCCAGTTTGGGCATACCCAGGAATCATGGCATTATGGGAGACAATATTTCTTTGTGGCATATTGTCAAACACTTGGTATGTGTCATAGCAGCATTACATTTACATGACCTTGACATGTCAAACCGAAACTTTTAATTGGATTTAATTACACAGGCTTAAAATGGGAAAAAAAATCAGTTTAAAAATTAAAAAAAATGCTAAAATACTCAGAAATGAAAAAGCGAGGGTTTTATAAACATTATTTAGAGATTTAAAAAAAATCACAACTTACATGTGGGTTTTCTGATAACCCACGTGCAATTCATGAATTTTGTTGGGTTTGACCAAAAAACCAGCATGCCGGTTTGACCCAGCACAAGAGATTTGCTACTTTTGTAAAATCTTGTCTCAGAACTAGTCTAGTAGTAGAGAAGAAAACTTCCTGAACCTTATGCTTCAACCTCTCCAGTTGCATGTCGTTTTCCCTGACAATCTCTTTATCAAACACATCCGCAGCTATCATATGCATCTTCCCCCGGATTTCTTTAACTTGCTCCTCAACTCTGAGCCCATTTGCCTTTGCCTTCTCCAGAACTTCACTCCATATAGTCATTTCCCAAAACCAATGATGAAAATCATAAGCTGCTCTCGCAGCAATCACGTTTCCTTCGACTAGTTCTTCCTTTGAAACGCCCTTCAGTACCTTGAGGCATGGAATGAGCCTCTCCTGAATATCTGGGAGGTTGTCCCAAGTTTCGGCCAGGTCAACTAATTTGGAAAGGAAAGAAGAAGTTTGTCCATAGGAAAGCGTCAATCTCTCCATGAACGAAGCTGCTTCCGCGCCGCTGCTTGCCATCCATTCTTGGGCCTCCTTGGCCGTGACTATCCCTTTTTCTACATCCTTGGCCATCTCCTACGAGGAATTGAGAAGAGGAGCTACTGCATCACTCTGATTGAGTGATTGAGTCAGATGCTGTATATACTCCTTCAGGCGCTCGACCTCCCTTTTGTACTCTTTCTTTTTCGCCACTTCCTTTTCCAGTCTCGCCTTGATAGTTGAGATGGAATTGTCCAGTTCTTCCACTTCTTGGCCTTTTGTTGTTGAGCCAAGGTCTATAGTGGTTATGGCGTATTCCTGGGGAGTGATCTCATCTTGTGCTTTATCCACTATTGGTACTGCGATATGTATGGAATGGCCGCCGGCTTCGTCCCTCTGAATGGTAGAAAATTTCTTGGCAGGTTTCTTAGTAGCAACCTGTTCCAACCTTGCCAAGAAATCCGCAGTATCATCTTTTTCTTGGACCTCTACTGTTGCCTGAATTTTCATCCTCTCCTTCAACCAATCCGGAATGGTAGGCTACTCGATACCATCTTCCTCTTGAACGTTCCCTTCATTTGGAATATCCAAGACTCCTCTGAGGGCGGAAATCATTCCCTCTTCGAAGTCATCATTTTGGACTTCCATTTCATTATCCGAACCTAGTATCTCTGTGCCCATAGGAGATGGGGGGCTCATCGTCATCCAACTGGATCGGCTCACTGTCCTTTTCCTAAACTGCAGAAGGTCTCATAATCTTGGCCAAGGATTCGTTTGCGGTAGTTACCAGCTCATCAATATTCTGAGACGCCGTAGAGAGAGATGGCTCCATCTTCTGTCTTTTCTGGACAGGCTCTATGCTTGCAACTACTTCTTTCCTCTTCTCGCCAATCTCAACTAAATCATCATGATGGGATGCACTGGCATTGGAGGAGTATGACTCCGTCTCGCTCAGTAAATCATATGTGAGCGTCACTCTTTTCTGCCTCAACTCCTGGACCTGATGGTCGACCCACCACTGAGAGTTCTTAATCACTGGTCTCATCAACGCCGCCAAATCTGAATGCTCAAGTTCTGACCACTTCACGGAAGGAAGAGGTCGGCCCTCCTCAAAACACGGTTGGACATAATTTCCATCATCCTGCAATTGATCGGGCATCTGGCAAAGTTCGGTTGCCCTCATAAAGTCCACTAGCATTCTAGACCATAATCTTCTCCTGACTTCATACTCATCAGTGGCGTTCGCCCAAAAGTCCTCCAATTCCACTATGTGTTTATATCTTCTCCCATCCGCTATCCGAATATGATGATGCGGGTCAAAATTGGCCCTGGACTTATAGGTTGTGAATAGGTACCACTGGATTTCTAGCCTGGCGCTCTCGGTTGCTTGTGCTGACAGACATGACTCTAACATATTCCCCATAAAGAATGGGAAAGTAACAGCCGCCTTCTTACTGCCTCTGGATGTTCTGGTATTCTTCCAACTACCTTAGGACTTCAAGCAAAATCATCCAATTTGTTGGATAAATAGGTAGCTTGTAATGATTTCTAGTGAATCCCTGGATCCTGACATATGTAAATTTTGGAAACTGGATAAACCAGGATCTGTACCTACTGATCAAACTCTTTGCTTCGTGACTCAGCCTCTGATGCGTTCCTCCTTGAAGTGTTCTTGTGATATACATTAGGAAAGCATCATGCACTTGCCTGAAATGAGATTTCTCCCTTAGCTGAAGTTGCGGGTAGCGATCATAAGGCTTAAGTTCATTTTCCCCATTGCCAACTTTGCCTTTGCAAATCAGTCCTGAGTATTTATATGTTCTGGCCAACAAATAGACAATGTATGAGCTCATATGAAAAGACTTAGTCTTTTCCAAATTGGTCAGCTGCTCGTGAAGATTGTCGCTTATCATTCGGGACCAGTTGAACATCTTTACGCCGGAAGTGATTTCATCTATAAAATAATACATCCACGTTTCAAAATATGCACCTTGCAGATTGCCGGCTATCCTGTTCAGCATTAAAATGATATCCCCATAATCTTCTTTAAAATCTGTCCGGCGTGGCTTCTTAGGCATCTTCTTTGTTGATGGTCTAGGCTTTTCTAGCCATACCTTATTAACATTTGTGGCGCACAATTTAGATTGGCTGTCATACAATCTCTTGGTGTCCTCCTTGGTTTTGTAGACGGTACGGGGATGTGTTGGGATGTCGAACGCCTCCTGTATTGCCACTTTGCTAAGGTGAGCCAGAACCCTTCCATCAGGTGCAACAATTTGTCTTTTCTGAGCATTGTAATGGATGGCACATTCTACCATCGACTCAGCACAGTCCATTGCAGGCGGGAATCCAGCTGCTTGAAAAATTCCATTCCTCACCATTCGTTTGGCAATCGGTGTCAGAAGTCCATCATGTCCATATACTCTCTTCTTGAACTCCACGAAGTCTACATGTCTCTGATTAGTGTCTGCAACATTTTTCCATTTTGAATTTATCTTTGACTCTCGCTGTACCCCTTTACTGGCAAACTTCATTGGCACCTTCTTTGATGATTCTCCTACCGTGGTCATTAACTTGCAATAAAAATACTAACATTAATATAGAGACTTTAAAATATAATTCATTCTCGTGCCTTGTGTTCGAATATTTTACTTTTAGCTCATTAAAATATTAAATTTCTGGGAAAAAGCAAGTTGAAAGTAAATGAATTTGATTGAAATTTAGCCAGAACTTAGCCATAATGAAAAAGACAGAAGGAGAAACGATGAATTTATCCAATTGAACTCCAAACTTCAGGAAGAAAACTTCTGGCTGCGAATCAGATTCAAACTTTGAGATTTTAATCAAAAAATCAAGTGACAAAGTGCGCCAGTCTTGCTAAGAAATTTGACTTTCAGCCAAGAACTTCTTCACTTCTTCGAAAAATTGCTTCTTCAGCAATGAAAATTATTCCTTCCTCTGAGGAAATCGATCTTGCTTGCAAAAGAATTGATCGTGTCTCAACTTTATTACGATTTTGAGAGATTAACTTCTCTTCAGCTGTGTCTGTGAAAAATGAGTTGCTGAAACTCATTATAATGCTGAAGAATTCGATTTGTTTTAGCAATTGCCTCTTTTTCTCTCGATTTCGATTTGTTTTCTCTTCTTCAATCAGGCAAGTTTCCATTCTTTTTCGAAAAAACTCCATGGTGAGCTTATCCAGGCAAATCCCTTTGATTTTCCAAAATTCAATTTTTTCGCTAGATGTTTATCTTTGATTTTCAAAATTTTGAAAAAAACATTATATGTCCAATTAAATTCGATTTTTTTTTAGCTTTAATTCATGGCGAATTTAATTTTGCTAATGGATTTTTTCTCTTTTCCGGCATAATCTATTTTCTTCCAATATATATCTAGCGAATTTTATTTTGTCCAAGGCATTTTATATTTCTAAGTATTGGAAATAAATTATTAAAATGTTAAAATATTTAATTTATTTCCACCCCGTTTGTTTTGGACCCATGGCTATTTTAATTTTTCTCTTTTGTTTCCTTGGCTAAATGTTTATTTCCCAAATTTATTTCGATTTTCGTCTAGCCAAGTTAAAATTTTAGCCATCTCGTCAATAAATGTTACACCAAATCCTCATCTTCTTCTGCCATGGCAGACTTCAAATTATGTTGGGCACATTTTCTCACGCCGAAATCAATTTTTCTCTTCCTTGGATGAATTTCTCTAGGCAAAGTATGTGCTTGGATGTTTTTTCTTTTTTTTCTAGGCCAATTTCCATGATACTTAGACAAATTTTTAACGTCTTTGGCCTAGGGCGGACTTTCTTGCCTCTTTGCCATGTACATTTTCCTCTGTGCACTTAGCCAAATTCACCAATTTTTTCCCTAGGCATCCATACTTAGGCGAGTTTTTTAATCTTTCCTCTCCTTCTTATGCTAGGCGGACTTCATACTCCCCTTGCCATGGCCTAGGCGAACTTCATCAAGTTCTTTCCATCTTCCATCAAGGCATGGCGGACTTTCTATCCTCCTTGACATTATAGCCTTTCACACTCATACTTAGCCAAAATTCGCAATTTCTCCTTTTAAAGCATTAAAATATTTAGCCAAATTTCGAATTTTTCTTCCAAGGCATTAAATACTTAGCCAAAAATTTCAATTTTCCCTTTCTTTGTGCTAGGCGGACTTTACAAATGTCTCTCCAAGGCTGGGTGGACTTTGGAGAAGGCACGCCATCCATCACCTAAGGCTGGGCGGACTTTGGAGGTGTCTTGCCAAGTCAAGGGCGGACTTCCTTGTGCCTTGGCCATTTCTTTTTATCAAGGTAAGGGCGGACTTTGCTTGGGCTTGGACGTCCCTCATTTCTCTCCACTTGATGGCGAACTTTTCCCTATCTCCTTCCCTTCTTTCTAGGGCGAACTTCACAAATGTCTTGCCAATTCTTCCTCAAGGCTTGGGCGGACTTTCAAGAGTCTTTGCCATTTTTTTCTAAGGCATGGCGGACTTTGAGGATGTCTTGCCATTTTATGGCGGACTTCAAATACTTTTCGCCATCCTCATCTCCATGGCAAGGGCGAATTTCCAATGCCTTAGCCATTTTACTACCATTTCTCCTTACATGGGTGAGCTTCATGGTCCAGACTTAGGTGAATTTCTTCATGGACTTCATGCTTTTAGTTGATTTTTTTTCATTGATCTTCTCATCTAGAGGTATGATTTTCATGATTTTTTCGATTGATTTTCCAAATTTTTAACCTGATTTTCCATGCTTTTTGCTTGATTTTTCGATTTTCACTTTGATTTTCAATGATCTTTTTTGATTTTTGGTTCTAAAGATGGAAACGTTGACCCGTTGACTAGGGTTGACTTTCTAAAAATAGGAAAATCTCTAAAAAATAGGGAACCTAGTTTGGTCCAAAAATGCCAAAAATGAAAAAGTGAAAAAGCAAAAAAGCAGATTCCCTAAAATGTAGGAAGTGTCAGAATTGGCCCAAAGCATAGGCGATCCTCATCTCCCGGACCTTCTAAACCCTTCCATGACGTTTACTCACTGATTTAGGCATGGATTATCAACTTGGCTCGGATGACTCTGAAAAGACTGACTTGAAACTCTTAAAGTAGTGACCTCATGAAACCGTTGTGCGGAGGCAAAACCCTAAAAACTAGCAAACTACTGGGGGTCCCCATTTGCAATGGGGCGATGTGTGAAATGGTCACCACACCCCCAAGGGGATCGAGGGGCAGAGCCCCCACCACCAAGCCCAATTTAAGACCTTTGAAACCACACAAAACTGCATGGTGTACAACATTTTCATGAATTTTCAAGAGGTTCCAAACAATGCTAACAAAGCCAGAAAATAAAGATTTCATAGTGTTTAACCAATGTATTCCAAGTTGTACAATGGAAAGGTAATGATGTTGTATGGTGATGTGGTGCCTCTGCCAGGGACACTGTACGCTCTGCCAGGGATTTCGTATGCTACAAAATTGATTACATTGAACTCTTGAAATTAAATGTTGTACGTTGAGGAACTGTTGTCGTACGTTGAGGTGGTGCCCCTGCCGATGTCGTACGATAGGAAGTCATGCAACTTATATAGTGGAGGACCTTGCAAGCTATACGGTGAAGAAGAATGCAGGTCGTACAATGAAAAAGAATGTAGACTATATGGTGAAAGGAAATGTAGGCTGTATGCTGAAGAGAACTATTGATTTCCGTACTATATGTTGTGTCCTTTGTATGTTGTTCTTCTGTACGGTCTAAACATTCCTCCACCACTGCCATACAATGTTCTAAGAGAGTGGTTGTACGATGTGAAGGATGACTAGATGATGATGTCGTACTATGAATGGAGTTGTTGGTTGCACATTGAAGAACTGTACAATGAAGCTTGTCGATCGTACTTTAAGGAATCGTGCAATGCAAACGTTGAGTACTTGATTTAGTCATACCTATGAAGGTTGAGTGGGAAGGCCGTACGGTAAAAAGGATTTGCTGTTGTTGATGCCGTACGCTATGCCGTATGATGTAAATCTCTCCTTGAGGTTGTCGTATAGTGTGATGGAGTTGTCGACGTCGTATGATGTGGTAATTACCTTGACTTCTTCCTTGATGCAGTATGGTGGAAATGATTTGCCATACGGTGACCCTGATCTGTTGATGCTTTCTCCCTTGATGCTGTACAGTACCATTGATTTGTCGATTTCTTTGCTGACGTCATCCTTTGTGTTGAATGTTGTGCTGAAGACCTTTGATGAAGACCACGATATGCAATTTCCGCCTAGTGGTGTCATACAATGTCATGAATGTTTGGATGCCTTTGTCAATGGTGCTGTACATTGTGTGGAGATCAAGTGATATGTTGAATGAATGATTGGAGTGAAAGTCGTACGATTGGAGGAATGATTGGGCGCTTGTTATAATTTATTCCCTTTGTTGAGTGAAACTTTGCTTTATACTGTTGTACAATGAGGAAGGGGGACTGTACAACTTGCTAAATTTCTTTATTATCGATCCCTTTATAACTTTCACTTATAAAATTTAATTTTTTAATATTATAGTTTTGCATTTTCGATTTGACTTGACTAATATTTGTATGCTCCACATTAAATATTTTGCTTTTTGTACACTGAGACGTACCGTCTGTTATTTTGCATTCTTCTACAAAGTCGGATACCTCCGTTGCAACTATCGTCTTTGGCCAACCATGGATTGCATCTCATGCACATAAACTATCCAATTTTCCAGAATCATTTTTCATCGGTTGCTCTTCACTGAGATTCGTAGCTTTGAGAAAATTACAAGTCGATAGAAATACCTCATAGTCCTCCATTTTCTAGTGAAATAGGCCACGAGGAGAATTTGTTCCATCATTCGAACATGATTGTAACTCCAAAATTCCTTCGTTGTTTGGTTCTATCGGACCTTGACTCTCCGTCCATTCTTCTCTGAAGTCTGAATCTGACAAATTCGAGGAAACTGCTTCCTCACTGATTTCTTGGTTTTTCAAATCAATTATATATTTTCGACCCTTATTCTCAATGGAGATTGTATTTCTTTTTTCCAGTTGTGATCGACTTTGGTTGCCACCAGCCAACCCCGACCTAACAATGCGTCATAGCTTTCTTCCTTAATGAAATGACCACAAAGTTCAACAAAAATGCTTGGGTTTCGATAATTACCTTTTGTCCCATTAAAACTCCAAGTACCTTAATACCTTGTTGATTTGCACCCACTAGTTGAAAAGTTGGCGGCCAAATGGTCGGCTTGCCAAGACTTCTCCAAGTGTCTTTTGGAAGTACATTCATGCCAAACCCACCATCAACAATTGTATTGGTGAGATTCCTTCCAAGGATCTCCATATTCACCGTTGTTGGTTTCTTTGCCGTGTTAACTATTAGTAACATTGGATCAATCACTTGGTCACCTAAGAGCGGAGGTTCAGTTATTGGTTCTTCATTCTCACCAAATTCTAATTGGGCTGTAGCATATATCGTCTCATTCTCCCCCGATACAATAGCTTTTCAAAGTTTAGGAATACTTTGTAATAAATCCACTATTTTAACGGGTACAATAGCTTGAAGTACTTGTCGTGCAATATTTTTCTTGGATTGTAATTGATTTGTTAATGCACTTGCATTGCATTTGAGTGGCATCACTCATTATCCATAGCATTCTCCACTTCGACCCTTGCTTCATCGAGCCTTTTTTTTTTTTGTGCGTGGGTCTGGGTACGTAGCCTTCTTTGTTTGGGCACGAGTAATGGCCAATACTTCATTTTGCCTTATATTAATCATGTTGATGCTAGCCTTTTGCTTCGAACATCTGGTGTCTTCGTGATTTCTAGGTCCATACCATTTGCACAATATTTGCGCTTTGTCTTGCTTGTTCTGGTAGTCTCTCGCAAAGTGTCCCCATTCGCTACATTGTCGGCATTGTATGATAGGGCGTCCTTTGGGGTCATATTGTATTTGGCTTCGTCCTCCTTGTTGATTTCGATAGTCAACTGGAGATGCATTTTGTGTCATTGATGGAGTGGACTCCTCTCCTTGCGTAAAGAGTACTCGTGTACTCTTCTTCTTCAAATTTTATGGGCACTCCTTTATTAAATGACCCATAACCCGACAAATCTCACAAAACATGTTTTTAGGACAATTACCTTATGTGTGCCCCTCAATTTTGTACTTAGTACACCATAGTTCGTTAGTTTCTTTGTTGGTTTCTTTCTCCGCCTTCAATTCTTTCATCATTCGGAGCATGTCCCTCCGAAGTGCTTGTATTATTCCCGATTCATCGTCGCTATTGTCATCTAAACTTCCATCTTCCTTTGTTTTTCTTTTACTGCGTGAGGACATTTTATCTTCACTTTCTATGTCCATTGCTCGATTGCAAGCATTGACGTATGATGATGGAGGCACGACTTTCATTTTCTTCCTTAATAAAGAGATTAACCCTTTGATGAACCATCTTTCTTTAGTCCATCGACTGACTGGTTTCTAGTTTCACCATTAATTCCTTGAGCCTACAATTATAGGCTCATATGTTCTCATGCTTTCCTTGTTTGGTATTGTAGATCTCTGCCACAATTTCATTGTTGTCTCTCATGAGTTTGAATTCCTCTTGGAATGCTCTTTTCAATGCATCCCATGTATTTTTGTGTGCTACTTCCAATTTTGTATACCGGTCTATGGCTATACCTCTGAGAGTTGCTAGAAATGTTCTCAACCAATATGCTCTGTCATCTTGACTGTTTTCTACCCAGATTGTCTCACATGTCTTACAATACCTTACAAGGTCCTTTGACTCGTTTCCAGTGAACTTTGGAAGTTTCTCCCACTCTACATTTGGACTTGTGGGGGGAGTCACCATCTTGCCTCCTTGTTGCGCCCTCTGTGACAATACCCTGATTGGAGAGTTTTGATTAGTGTGTTCTAGTGCCTTCCTTGCACTCACGGACATGTCAAAATCCTTCACTTGTCCCTCTTCAGTGTTCGTCACCTTTAGGGTCCTTTCGATGCTCCCTTCATCTTGACATTATTGGCTCTGATCTTCCAATGTTTGGCTCTTTCGTCAGTATCAAGTCTTCAATTTGGCAAATGGTCTTTGTTAGACTGTCAGTAGGTTCTCCCTCCCCTTCCCCTTTGGTCGACTTTAATGGTACACACGGTTCTTCGACAGCAAGGTTGACAGTTTCTTCCTCACCTTACCTTTCACCCGATGGTGAACCTTCTTTGTTTGACGGTGATGGTTCAGACAGTTCACCAATGGAAAGGATAGTGGGTTCTCCTTCACTTTCCCCTTCATTCGACGACGAAGGTATGAATGACTCTCCAACTTGGTTGGCGAGGTCGATGTACACTTCGTTGAGGAGCGGTAGGTGTCGTGCTATTTCTTCCCACTCTCCCTTTGTGCATTCTCTTGTGGCGAAAGTTCTCTTTCTCTCTCGACTATGGCTTTTGGTTACGCTTCAGCTTCTACTCTTGGGTGGACTCAAGCTTTCCCTCATAAATCCTTCACCTTCTTCAACTTCACCCCTCAGTCATCTCCTTCGTTCTGTTTGTTCGATGATTCTTAAAGATTGCTTGATCTCTTGATCTTGACCACATTGTGGTCTCTTCCCGCCTTTATTGGGGTCTAAGGGCATGAATCTCTCAAATCTGACCTGATTTCTTTAAGGCAACAACACCAAATGTTTACTGCTCTATTTGATAAATTAAATACATAAATTAATAGTATAGATGACAATGCATACCAAATACATGCGTAAAATATATCTTTATTCACACATGAAATTATTACAAAAGAAGACCAGAGATGGTCAACCAAGGATCAAAGTTGATCCGAAAGGATCAAAGTTGATCCAACTAGATCATCATACTCTCCTTGATGATACACATTGTATTTAAAGGCCCCGACGGTTGCCAAGAAGAACACAACTGTCAACCAACTGATGCTTATAATTACCCAAAGCCGACAACCAATTAATACAAACAATTAATACATAGTTGGATAACCAATTTTATCAAAACATAATAATAGACATTGTACACCAACTACACTAACCGGCTTTGAATGAATGGATTACCTACATCAAATAACAAGATTATGCTTAGAATATGCAGTTGATATCCATCCACCTGTATTTGACATGCTAATTTATTAAATTCATACTCTAAAATGCAACTGCCTTTTCAACATAGCACTTAAACCCTTCATTCTTTTCTGACATGTTTTCTGAGGACACTCTATCATCCCAATAAGTCCATTCAATAGTGTCTGAATAAGAAACCAGGTACTTTAGAATCAGATACATCAGATTATGGTTATGGATTATTCTCTGAAAGCAGCATCTCAGGGATTGCTCATCAAAGGATAATTTTCTGATTTTTATTGTGGCTTTAGATGAAAACAGTAGGGGAAAATGCTGTACTTGGCCAAGGAGACTCCCACTTGTGTCTGGGTATGAGGTTCTAGAGACAATTCAGAGTAAGTTTGTGATTTTATGAAATGCAATCAGCAAAGAACTATTTAAAGAACATCAGCAATGAGACACTATGGAAGTGGTGACAGGAAAGTTGTTATCTCTGCAGTAAATTCATTGAGAGTTTTACTTAATGTCGCAAAGAATCTCCACAGTATCAATTTGCCTGCTCAAAATGACAAGATGGCTTATATCTGGTAATTGCATTTTCTTAAAAAAATTCCAATGCTTTCTCAGCAAACCCATTATGTGCACATCCACCAATTATTGCAATCCTTGAGAGCACATTTGGTAGATGCATTTCTGATTTTTTTGGAAATGATTGGAAGGCTTCTCAAATTTTTTTTTTTTTTGTGCATATCTTGTAATCATTGCAGGCTGCCCTGATATTATGTATCTTTAATCCCAAAACAGAAAATGTTTTAAGGCCTTTAAGTTTTTGGGGCAGCTCACATATACCTCTTCCTGCACAATAAATGCTGCAGAATATTCTTTTCCAAGAGCTTTCATTCTCTGGCAGATATGCTGCTTGGATTGCCTTCGACACTTCCTGACAGTTTGCTCTCTGGTTCTGCCCAGTCAGATTGGTCCTTCAGATGCAATGAAAGGGAGTAGATTAAGAGTACAGGCTGTGTGGTTATCAATGCCAATCAAGATGCCATAGAAAATTAAAAGCCACAGACTTCTGTTCTCAGATTCTCCTTCCCCTACTGTGTGTTGGTTTCCTGAATTGAATGTAACTTGATAAGCCTGTTAGGGTTCTTAAGAGTTGCATGTAGCAGCAGTTTGCTGATTGCAGGGAATTCCATCAACATAGGGAAGCAACTTCTCTGACCAGCCAGTGCCCAAACAAGGCTGTGCAGGAGCATCTTCCATCAACTAGACAACAATACAGACATTACGTTTTTGATCTGTTGAATGACCTCCACTGTGTTCAAACTGCACCTCAAATGTTTTGTAACTGAATCCATTTGGAAAAGCATATCCTGTATTGTGAAGAGTGGCATCGCAGATTGAAGTATGTTTTAACACCTTTATCATGAAATGCATTTGTCCCCATTGTCAAATCATTTCTTTTTGCCAAGGATAAGAAAGGATGAAAATAGGGTGTAGCAGAAAATGGAAAAAAACGATCTTGTAAAAGGAAGAAAAGAAATTCTGTGGTTATTCCTGAATCCAATATAAGATTGGTTTTTTGAAATATAAGCTTTAGGGAAGATATTGATCCACAAATTGGATTGTAGAAGTTGGACCAATGGGGTAAAAGAGGTCCCCCTTAGTCAAGGAATAACCTTAAGGGCCTTAGAAACATGAATTCATTGAATTGCAGGGTATTGCAGAACATGAAGGATTGACAAAGTCAGGAGTGTCTGGGGTGGTCTGAGACATCTGAGGGAGCCTTCAAAACAAGTTGCAGACCTCAGAATGAACCAAAAACCCTAATTTGGTGAAAATTGTCTGTTGCAGCAGGCAGCGAACATGTCACATAGTGCAGTGATTTCATCACGACCATGGTGAAAATGCTCTCCTCCTGGCAGAAATGGCAATTTCATTCCAATGCAAACAGAATGTAGAATGGGAAAGATTTTGTTGCTTGATCTCGCCTTTTGGATGATTAGTCTTACATTTTCAAGGTTGGGAAGGCTTTAGGAAAGGCATGTGAAATTGAAGTCTGTAAAAGGGGTCGGATGTGTCAATTCTTGGGGGCGTCCTTCATTTCATGTTCATCGTGGTGAAAGAAAGTGATTTGCCACTGTAGAGTTCTGTAAAATCCCTAGAGGCATTGTAATACCTGTAACATGACTGTGACAGAGGAAAGAGGACCAATGCTCACTCTTGCTCGAGTTTTCACCTATTGAAGGTTTCTCTGGGATAAACCTTAATGTTGCAGTCTGGTTGTACGTGACTTTTGCATGCTTTATTTCTGTTATGAGTTTCTTTCATTCAGAGTAACTTCCATGAACATTGCTAGCTGTAATAGATATCCACTAGAGGTAGAGTACTTTGTTTTCAAGTGAATGTTCATGAGTTAACATAGAAAAAACCATATGTAATGATCTCTAGGAGAATATCTCCAGAGTTTTACGGATCAGATATGATAGGTCAAGGCAGCCGATAACTGCAGAAAAATAGAAAGGTCATTTCAGCATTTCTTATTATACAGAGAAGCAAAACAAAATCAAGCGGGCAAAAGCATTGATTTAAATTGGTGCTAAGATTAGCAGAAGGATGATTTATGACTTTAATTGCTCTTTGTTGAAATAAAATTATTTGTCTTAGAAAACGAAACAAATATTAACTTATACACGTTCAAATGAACCAGTCCTTATTTTCCTTGAAGCAAATCTTTATTATTCTTCTCAAACAGAAAATTTGCAATGGTTTATTGTTACAAATTTACTACATCTCATGGCTGTGATAGTGGAACAAACCATTGCTCAGTCTTGCTGGAGTTTCCACCCATTGAAGGGTTTCTCTAGGGTAAACCTCTGTGTTACAGTCTGGTTGTGTGTGACATTTTGCATGCCTTACCTCTCTTATGAGTTTCTTTCACGCTTAATAACTTTGAACATTGTTAGCTGTAATAGATATCTGCTAGAGGTAGATTACTGTGTTTTTGAATGAGTGTTTGAGATAGTAAAGTTCTGTAAACGCACTAGAGGCATTGTAACACCTATATAACATGGCTGTGATGGTGGAGCGAGAACCGATGCTCACTCTTGCTGGAGTTTTCACCCATTAAAGGGTTTCTCTAGGGTAAACCTTTGTGTTGCTGTCTGGCTCTGTGTGACTTTTTGCATGCTCTAGCTCTGTTAATGAGTTTCTTTCACGCTTAATAACTTCTATGGCTGTGATAGTGGAATGAGGACCAATGTTCACTCTTGCTGGAGTTTTTGCCCATTGAAGGGTTTCTCTGGGCTAAACCTTTGAGTTGCAGTCTGGTTGTGTGTGACTTTTTGCATGCTTTACCTCTGTTATTAATTTCTTTCATGCTTAATAACTTCTATGAACATTGTTAGCTGTAATAGGTATCCACTAGAGGTAGATTATTGTGTTTCTGAATGAGTTCATGAGTTGACTTGGACACATTTGTATGTGATGATCTCTAGGAGAATATCTCCAGGTTTTACAGATCAGATATGATAGGTAAAGACAGCTGGTAACACAACCTGATCTAGCAAGAAGCAAATGGCATCTGGCCAGGCAAAAGCATTGGTCTTATCAGTATTGAAATCAAAATATAGTTCCTATAAATGCAGAAAAATAGAAAGGTAAATTCAGCATTTCCTGTTATACAAAGAAACAGAACAAAATCTGAGTGGGTGAAAGCATTGGTTTTAACCAGTGCTGAAATAAGAAAAAGAATGATTTATGACTTTAGTTGCTCTCTGTTGAATTCAGATTATTGGTCTTATCAGTATTGAAATCAAAATATAGTTCCTATAAATGCAGAAAAATAGAAAGGTAAATTCAGCATTTCCTGTTATACAAAGAAACAGAACAAAAACTGAGTGGGTGAAAGCATTGGTTTTAACCAGTGCTGAAATAAGAAAAATAATGATTTATGACTTTAGTTGCTCTCTGTTGAATTCAGATTATTTGTCTTACAAAAATGAACAAAGATTACCTTATACATGTTCAAATGTACTAGTCCTTATTTTCCTTGAAGCAAATCTTTATTATTCTTTTTGAACTGCAAATTTGCAGTGGTTTGTTATTACAACATCTCATGAACAAGTTTACAATTAGACTGTGGGCCTGTCTCAATTGAAAACTTCCTTTGTGTACAAAGACATAATGTGTTCATTCAAACAGATATCAGAAGAACCATGATGCAACTGATTAGCAAAATATATTTCACAGGTTTCTGATCTCTGCTCTATTCTTCTTGTCCCGCTTGTCTCAAAGAAATGAGCTTGCTTTCAAATGTAAGAATGAAAGCAGCTAGCATATTCTAGAGAAGGGATATGAATTCAATTAAATGGTGGTCTTTTCAGTATTTTCTATGAGAAAGGTCTGTCTTGTTGGGTAGGCCTGTTCTGATCTTCGAGTTCATCAACATCCATGCTGGTGAAAGGCAGTTAAGACTTTGAGGGGATGATTTGATCAATTGAAAACATGATATTTGTATAATTTTTTATTTAATGTTGGATGAATTTTCTTACTTTGATAACAACTATTCCTTCTTCATGCATAGCATTGTCCTCTCTTAATTATTGCAAAGATATGGCAGATTCTTTCTGCAAACTACTTATTTTTACTGCTTGGACCCTTTTTTGTTCTTTAGTGGCCCAAGTTGTCTTTTGCTTTGTGGGAGTTTGTTTCAGTTGCCTTCCCAATTTGGCCAGCTCAATTGACTTCTACTTACAGACTGTTTTTGATAAATAACGGAAGTATTTGACATCACAAGGATAGGAGGAGGTCTATATCAATTCTGCAGTTAACTGGTCATACCATAATCAGTCTTCACTTTTGCTCATCTACTTCCAAACAACTAAGTGCAGGTGGACAAGTAACTAGCAGAAAATGAAGACAACATGGAAGTCTTATCTGGAGATTCAGAAGTTCAGAAGAGTGACTCTTATTTTGGACTATATTGCTTGTTCAGTGGCCTAGTGTATGCCTCCACAAACAGCATGTATGATTTACCTTACTTCATCTTGAAACCTTTTTTCTTATGTAGGATTTAATACATTCTTGTCCCATTTAAATCTTGAAGGGTTGGATGGGAAGTGGAAGGTAATGATTAAATTGAGAGATATCATTATTTCATTTCATACTTTCTTCTTTCAAACTGCTGCGATTATTTATAGCATGAAGGTATAGTTTTTACAAGTACTTGGATTGAGTGTTATGCAGCACAAGGGCATTTACTGCTCTCACTCTATATGTGATGCTTGCAAATGTTGCACTGCAGAAACTCACACTGGCAAAAAATAGAAACAGGTCATTTACAGCTTACTCTATGTTCGATGTTCTCAACTGAAAAGCTTAATAGTTACAATTACCCTTGCAAATATCACCACTTCACTTTCTGTCACAAAGGCTGAACCAGAAAAGGAAACACTGAAAAGCAGTCTGCAGTATATATGCACAACATTGTCCATGATTTCATAAAATGCACAGTTAAACTTAACGTTGCAAGATGCTATCAAAGGGAAGGGAGAAGTGCAAGGATGGGAAGTTTTGTAGTGTGCCTGCTTTCATGTGAAGTAAGAAATCTCAAAGCATGAACATATCACTATCCCATTTCATCAACTCCATATACATCAATGATAATCAGTTGGACAAGGCATGCAAAATTATTTTCTATAAGCATTCTACAACTTTGTTTACAATGCATCATAATGACCTTTTCCATGTCAAAATCCTAGCCAGAAACATGCATAGATAAACAGTCCAAGAAGTTTTTCAAGGAAAAGCATATGCCAAGTCAAATTGAAAATAAATGATCTGGAAAACATATTAGATCTTCCAATGGCAGTTTTGGGCAGATTTCTAAAAAAATAAAATCTATTTTTTTCAGAATTTTGTATTTTTGAGGCCCTTCAGAGCCAAATTTGGCAATGTGACAGTTGGACCCTGCTTACTTATTTTTTGATAGAATTTGGTGAATCCATAAACTCTGATAACAAATTTTAATATAAATTATTTATCACTTGCTGATCACCAAGGTCCCATGAGGGCAAGGTAAGAGCTTGCAGTGAATAAATAATGACTTTTATATACATTATTCAAATAAACAACAATTCTGGAAAGATGCAGCAGCAGGTTGCATGGACAATACAAAAATGCTGGTGCTGAATAAAAATATTCAAATATGCTGGAATATCACCAACTATACAACATATAAATATAATTTAAATCTGTAATAACTTATTACTAAATGTTGCTGCTCCAAATACAAATGTTTGTTGGAAAATAAAAGAAAATCTTAGCACAAATGCAACCTCTGAATAAGATTGCCCTCAAGAAACTAAAGGGTTCTTGTCCTTGAATCTCCAAATCCAAGGGTTTTCACCCTTGAATTGATAGTTGGACACAAGGCTCAAGCTATGACAAATTATATGAAAAATGGTAGTTGCCTCAAAGACAACCAAACACCTCAATATATAGTGCAAGGAAGGCACGAATTCTAATGCCCTATTTTCCCTCTCAATGATCTCAATTAAAATATTAATAAGATTCTTTCCTCAATATAGCCCCCTCTTTGTGATGAATACCAACTTGTATCTCCTCAATAATGAGCTATCTTTGGAGATAGAGATGTCTTTGAGACACAAAGAATTTGGGGAAACACCCCTCAACTGCCCCCACCACCAGCAGCAGTAGGGAGGAGACATCCCTAGGACATTTCCCTTAGAGAGGGGATGTTTCTAGGGTGTTCCCTCTGATGTTTACATTGAGTAGATTTTGAGATGTCCTTGAGATGTTGAGGAAATTCACCCATGTCCTCTAAAAGTTTTGAAAACTTGTGATTGTCCCAAAAAGAGTTTTCTTTTAGAAAGGGTTATTTATTGGAAAAGTAGGTCATTAGCCCTAACCTTAACAGTTCTATTGGCCCCACCCACACTTTAAAGTTTAAAGACATCAAAAACCTATAAAAAGACATCCCACCCTCAATTTAAATCACTATCAAGTTTTTATTGCATTGAGCTAGAGTAAATTGTAGTGAGAGAAAGAGGAAGGACAATTCTTCATCCATCAACTGTTAAATGCTTTCTTCAAGCATTCAAGGTAAGCCTTGGACCTCCTCCTTTGACAACTAGACCAGCCATTTGTCTATTGTCCCAAGTTTATTGTTCTTCTGCTATTGAGAGGAACTGCTCTACTTATAGCTTGATCCACTCTATTAAGAGGAACAAACTTACCTCTAGGAGAGTAGAGAATCTTGTAGTTGTACATAGCCCTTGTGTTCCATTGATCACAACATACTTATGTACAAGGAGAGTCTAGCATCCTGATGGGATGCAGAGCTAGAGGAGCTAGCACAAGTTGATGATGATATAGCATAGATGGGTTGGTTGGTATTGGTTTGGAGAAGCTTGACCTCGAGGATTCCAGTAGTTTGAGTGATGAGTTTGGCATGAATTTTGGGAATGATTAGAGGCATCAAGCCATTAGTCAATTATATTTTGAAATTTTGAATATAATATATTCAATATAGTTATTTGACATTGCCATTTTCATTGTTCAATGCAATGTGTTAGGTACTAGCATTCAAAGTTTTGATTTTTATCTGTTATACAAATTTTTATAACTAATTTTTCAAGTACCACATATATTTGCACCACTGTTCCCTTGTTGTCCCCAAATGTACGGCCTTGTTCCCCTTGTCTCGGAAACCCATTCCCCTGTTCCAAGACTCCATGGAACAATGTTATAACACCCCTTTCTAGAAATGATGCCCCCATAAACTATTCTTTTATTTGTTACTTATATTTCCCCAAATAATGGCACCTTTATTAAATTCTTTTTATATTCTTATTGGGAAAATAAGGATTGGGCCTACACAAGCTAATTAATTAAGAAGGACATAAAAAACTCCAACTTTTTTTTTCAGTTTTCTAATAAGTTTGTTCTTATGTGGCTGTTCATTTCAACTTCCAAGGAGTATATGGGTCATTACCAAGTGTGTTTACTCTTTGGTTCTCACCAAGAACCCTAATTTACTTTACTTTTTTGGTAAGTTTTCAGTTTCTTGTATGGAAAAGCTATATAATAGCTCGATTCAAAGCATGTAATTAGAGAAGAAGGTATACATCTTTCTTATATGGTTTGCTCATTTGGTACAAGCTCTTAGTTGAAATAACGATCTATTTTTGTTCAGCTATTCT
Source organism: Sequoia sempervirens (assembly GCA_007258455.2). Taxonomy (NCBI): domain Eukaryota; kingdom Viridiplantae; phylum Streptophyta; class Pinopsida; order Cupressales; family Cupressaceae; genus Sequoia; species Sequoia sempervirens. Next base: position 24,757 of record VDFB02014200.1, read on the forward strand.
ATAATTTTTAATCTTGTTTTCTTTAAGTTCTGTTCAATTGCTGCATATGATCCATTGAGTTCCTCAGCTAGTGCACTGTCTCCTAAATTACCAGTTTAATTTAGATCAATAAGCCTAGAAGAATCAATAAGAATTGATTCTTTTTGGATATCACTTCTCTTATCATTCTTAGAGCTTTGCTGATAATTTCCTCTCTTATGCCTCTATATTATCTTTGTTCTTTGCTGCAATGGAACAAACCCAATTGAAGATTCAGAATAGCTAACAGAATAATCTCTATTTACCCTCACTATATTGCCTTATTCATTTTCTTCAACCTTCACCCTTTTGGCTGATTTGGTGATAGTGGGCATGTATGCTCTAGCATATTTCTTAGGTCTGCAAAAGCTAGCAGCAATAGGAATGAAGTTGTTGCTATCACAAGTTCAGCAAGATTGACATTTCTTAAAGGCACATCATTCTGCTTGGGGACCTTTTCCATATTCACACTTCTATGAACAGGTTGAGCAATAAGAATACCTAGGAATACATCCCTAGCAACAAGCAAACCTTTGGATACATGGGCAGACATGTGATTTTGGTGGAGTGAGGGTTTGGATTCAACCTTGAAATGAGTGATTAAAATATTAAATCCACCTTCTAAGGCATCATTTATTATATTCTAGAATCAGTTTTGCGTATCTCCAAAATAAAGGACAACTCTAGTTCTAGCAGATCTCCTGATGGCGCTCTAAATCCAAGGCAAATACTGAAAATAAAAGGTTTTGAAATTGGAACAATGGGAATTGGCTTGAGTTTTCACTGTTCCCACAACTGTGTCTTCCTCTTCTGCATTTCCCTATTGCCATGGTCGCCATTTTCTCCATTCAGGTTCTAATCAGCTAGCAATTGAGCTTCTCCTCTTCCATTTGAAGAGGCTTAGCAGGCTAAATGAGCATGATTCATGCATGCCCATCAGCAAGAATCTTCACTTTGAGCAGATTGCCCTTCTCCATCCTAGGCATGCTTCATTATATATGGAAGCTGAGTCAGTTATAACAGGTTCTGAAGAGTTGCAAGTCTCAAACAACAGAGTTGCAAAGTGGAGGGAGTAGAATTGATTCAAGGCTCAAACGATGAAGTTACGAAGTGGAGAGAGTATAATTGATGTGAGGGTTCAACTAGGATTGCATTTTTGGACAGAATAGATGATTTGAAAAACTTGATGGAGAAGTTTTGATCTAGTGGTTTTCTAGTCAGGCACTTTTGTAGGAGGCTACAAACACCTTGGCAGCAAGGTGTAGGTTCCCTATAGCAATGCTACAGATGATCGCAATGTTGCTACAGGGGCCAGTTAGCTGCTACAGGTATACTATAGCTTGCTGCAGGTGATAATAGACTGCTACAGGTGAACAACAGTTTGCTAAAGGTGTTCATATGATTTCCAATTAGAGTAATTGGGAGCATTGACTTCTGCTAGAATCATTAATGAGGGCAACTCATATTGCTTTTAACTGTGTTTAAGAGTTGAAATGGTAGATCAGTGAGAATATGTTTGGGCATTGACGCTATAGGTGACTTGATGGTGGTTTGAAACGCTATCATACTATATGTGGAGTCAACCCATGCATATCTTCATGGTTGCATACTGGTTTTAAGTGAGTTGTAGCAGTTGGTAGCTCATTTTAGATAGAAGATTGAATAGAAGTAGTTTGCATTGCATGTGGCTTGATAGTGGCTGCATGTCTCTCTTGCATTGTGGGCTGGTGCCAGCTAGGATAGCAACTGTCTTATGTATTGTTGGTGAGCTGTTTAATTATCCCTAGGCCACAACAACTGGGTTATTCCTCTTGGTCGTGTCTCTCACCTTTGACCATGATGGCTGGGTTGTTTTGATATGATTGGCAGTTGTTTCATTTACCTGTGCAAGTTGAGTGGGTGTTCGTTGTTGGTGGGCAGATTGTGAGTGGTTACATGGATGACCATTGCCTTTCAAGGCAACCATTCATATTCCCAAGAGAGGGTAGTTGGAAGAGGTGGCCATTACCTTCTACAAGATAGCAGTTGATCTTCCTTGGTAAGGAAAATATAGGGGAATAAAAGAAGAGAACAAAATTGAATGTGGAGTTGATTGGTGGGCTAAAAAAGGCACTTTCAGATTGTTGTGATGAAGAAGAAGAGTGAACAGAGTTTCTTGCTAATTGTAGAGAAATTAGAATAGAGTTGGATAGTAGAGGTGATTGTAGGGATAAATTAGAGCCCTAATAAGATTATAAGACCATTAAATTGGTAATCTCTGTGTACTAACACTATCATAGTGGTTAGGATGCTAATGTGCATACCCTTCTTGCAGTTTTTCACCGTTGGGTTTTCTCTAGATAAAATCTGTGTCATGTATGATTTTGTTCATTATGAGCCTTGTTTTGTTTTCATTTCTCTTATTAACTTCGTTTAATTAATGCTGCTGTAAGTTATTTAAATCCCCCAGGATAGGTTACTGAAAGTAGTGTCAAACATGCTAACTTAGGAGAATCCAAGAATCCAACTTGATGCAACTCTAGGGTTATCAATTGAAAGGTTTATGGATCAGTAAAGGCTCAAATGAGTTGATGGTGGTATCAAATTCCACCACCAACTTTTGTATTGTATGTAGTAGGATGCAAGCTACAAAATCCCTGTCTTTCTCTTCTCTATAGCACACTTCATTTCCCATGCTTCCATTGCTTTCCATGCCTTTCTCATTTTTTTTTGCTTTAAAATTCCTTAAAAATATATTACCTTCTTCAAAGTGTAGGTTCCTTCACACCTCAAACATGATCGTGATGCAACAATTATGTTTAACTAAGAATATCATTGCTTACAAAGGCACTGTAAAACCCTTAACATCACACCATACCATACATTATATGGGATAAATTTACAAAACATGTCTATGTGAAGTTAGCATTGCTATAGAAGTGTCTGCAGTGCAAAAATTGAAACATTCAAATTAAGTGAAACGTATAAATATGATACAAGTTTCTCCTACCAATTTCTTGATGGAATGTCTTCTATTGACAGGGGCGCCCACTTTAGGAGTGAAATCAGCCACCAAAGAAAGGCGTATTTATTTCTTTGAGCAAATCAAACCATTAAAAAGTGCAGCTGGCTGTAGCTGTTAAAAATCAGCTCCAAAGTCTTCATAAAATGCAAATAAATACCTCTAGATGGTGAATGGCGTCACTAGCAGCAAGTATCCTTCCGAAAGATGCCTCCAACAACTTGTTATCAGCAATTCCAAGCTCCAAAATGCAGCAACAAGAAAATAACCAGCACTTTAGGGTGGTCTTTCACACCTTCAAGATGCCCTAAATTCTAACTACAAGCCCCAAACCAAGCTTACCCACTGCTGAAATTGAGAAACCCTAGTTTCTCTCTTCCACAAACTCCACACTTCCAAACTTCAATCAGCAAAACATATCCAAGCATGAATGGGTCGAACTTTCTCAAGGTCTTTTATAATTTCACTTTGAAACACTATTCATTAAAAAATCACTATTCACTTAAGTTATTTCTTTTTTTCACTTTAGGGATGAATAGTAACAACAAAATAGAAAGTGACCCCTTTAAAATATACACATTGTCCCTAAGCCTGAGAAAGTGACATAAGTGGTGATGATCAATAATTTAAGCTCCAATTACACGCCAAACGCGCAAATTCACGACGTCACCAAGCTCCGGATACTATTACTGCATTTTACCGACCAAGTGCCTGATCAAGTGACCCTCTATCCAAAACCATTAGCCTACGAGGATCGACATAATAGGCTAATCCATTGACTTTGATGCTCGCGAAAGAATGGGGACATTACAGTCCGCCCTCCCTGAAATTGCTTGGCCCCAAGCAATCATTACTGCGAAGAAACCTCATTCCTCGGAAGGCTCAAAAGAAGAACTGTGGAATGTCCCATGCATCGTCAACTAACTCCTGCAGTGCCAGCATAAACACAACTGCGCAAAAAATCCTTGGATCCCAAACCCAGGATGACAGTCTGCCATGTTTGATAACCTCTAACTTCCTCTGCGCAAATCTGATCACAACTTCACCATGCTGAAAATGGTGAAGCAACCTGTCGAAACCCATCCAAACTGTAGTGATAGACCCATCACCACCCGGATCTCAATACAACCTGAACTCCCATTCATCTGTCATGAAGAGACAAAAATATCTGGAAACTTCTGCAGTACAATATCTCCCTACAATCTCTCCAAAAGACCCATGGAAGTGATAACTAATCAAACCATCATGTCCGCTGACACCGTAATCACCCCGTAACCATGTATCCGTATGAAATCCCTGTGACATTAAAGTAGCAAACCCTGTCGGATACATATTAGCATGATGGATAACGGACTGTTGTCCCTTCCAGTAATCCCCCGCAAGCAACTGAATCAGGTACTGGCAGCCTTTAGTCCCATCTTCTGAAGATGGTAACTTTGGACACAATAAAGAGTTACTCCCCTTGATTGCACCAAGAGAATCACCCTGCGCCCAAGAATTGTGCATCGAATATGAATAGTGTACAAGTGGATCAAAGGAAAAACTATAAGCACTCCTCACTGTGTACACCCTATTAAACTCCTCCGTGAGCCCTGTTTGGCATCCCGATGCACTATGACGATCTAAAACTCTGCGACTATCACCCAACCTGGAACTAGTATCAGGAGTATGATCGACTTCTAGCCCTAAGAGTGGATTGTCATAGATCAAACCATCATCAAACTCAAATAAGGGCTTATTCACAAACTGCGCAATCATTCCATGCTGGTCTGAACCGTCCAACTCCGAGTCCCTAGAATTGTGCTCCTGAATAGGCTCATCAAGCTGCCAACCGAAATCAACTGTATGGGATGGAAAGACTGATTTGCTCCTAGGAGAAGGAAACAAATCGTCACAAGAACTGATCTCCCAACTAGATGCTACTCTGCATATCTCCTGTGAAGTAGACATAGTAGTGTCGCGGGTCGACACATAACTCCCTGGTGAGTCAACTACCATGTCACAAGAGCTATCCATAATCTGTTCCGTATCACCTGTCATGGAACTAAACTCAGGAGGACCAGGTGCAACACATGGCTCTCTGCAACTCTCCACCAACTCTCTCATCCCATCTGTATCAACTGCCCTTGAAATCGTGATGGATGTAGTAACCACATCATCAACCTGCTCACACCCACAAACCGTAGACATATGTTCCCCGCCAACTGTTGCCATGGAAACCTGAACTGTATCGGAAGCTGGTGAAGACTGTGCCAAACTCGAGACCACGGTAAGCTCCTCCAACCGTGAGTGTGACTCCTGAAGGGCCAACTGAACACTCTCCAATGAATCCATAGTCACCTCGAGCCCATGAGTGAGCTCGTCAACCTCATCCTCTTTTCCCTTTAGTGCATCGTAGCAAGTGCACCCCCACTTGAGAAGATAATCCCTATCAGCTAGTAACTGTAAGTAATTTTGTTTCATTATCCTAATGGCTTCTCGTAGGGCATGGAATTCTGCAAGGGAAAGGCTACTATCACCGTGCTCATCTGACATAGGAGTACCCCAACCATACCTAGCTAACATTTGTCGAGCAACATCAAAATGCTCTAATGCTGTAGCAATCATGTTGTCATTGACCTTAAGTTGCCCAACCAAAGGATGATACCCCTTTGACTCATCATTTCCACCCATATCCGCACTATAGTAAGAGGCTGAATCCTTATCATTGTCGTCATGAGTAGTAGCATTGTGTGTGCTATCAGTGTCGCCCACAATATCAACAAGGGTACTGCTGCCATGTACCTCATAGGATGGCTCAACACATTTTGTAGAGGCTGCTGTTTTGGCAGTAGCTTCGCACACTTCTTCTTCCAAAGCAACTGCATACCCACCTGACTCGCAATCCTGGGATTCATTGCCCTCAAATAATTTTTCTGATTGGTTTCCTACGGTCTGATATGACAAATCAGACTCACTCTGGCATGAATCATCACCATAAGTTGCATAATTAGTACCCAAATCTCGAGTACCCACCTGTGACAACTTTGTAGAAACATCAAGCCCTGGTGTAATCACCTTCCTCTCGTGCTCATGCCAAGTTTCATCACTGCTGTCATGAAAATCAAGGTTGTTATCAATGCTGGTAACAACTCCTAGAATGCTGTGAATTTCATTCAAGATTCCCTCAACACTGATCCTAACTCCACCATACCAAAAGTGGTGAAGCAATACACTGGGACCCATCCAAACAGTCGTGCTAACTTTGTCTCCACCGGGATCCCAATATAAACCAAACTCATGTCCATCCATCATGAGGAGGTAAGGATAACTGGAAGCATCAGCTACGTAACATCTCTCCATAACCTCCGCTAAACTCTCATGGATGTGATATCCACCTGTGCCATCAAGCCTGCTAACATTATAATCCTTTTGTAACCTTGTGTCCACTGGTAGTCTCTGAAACAAAGAAGCAACAAACCGGGTTGGGTACACATCAGCCTGATGGTAGACTAAATACTGATCCGGCAAGTACTCACCCGCCAACAACTGAGTCGGGTACTTGCAATCACTAGCTCCGTCTACTGAAGATGGTAACTCTCCATCCAAAAAGGGATGGTATACGTCCTGAACCAATCCACACTGAAGCATCAACAAATCCTTCGCATGTGGACTAGAAGAGAAGTGTTGAGCACTTCTCACAATGCTCGCCTTAGTAAACTCCATTGCGGACTTTGTCTGAAATCTCGATCCACAATCAATGCTCATCTCAGGACTCAGGTCAAGGGGGTGATCAACATCTATATCAAACAACGGATTGTCGATCATCTCGTACTCCATCTCTTGATCCACCTACTGCTCTTCATCCCAATCTGCACTATAGTTCGAGGTTGAGTCCACCTCATTCACATCATGATCAGCAGCATCATGTATGCTATCATCAATGCACACATCATCATCTAAAGCACTGCTGCTATATGTCTCATAGGATGTCTCAATAGACGATATAGAATTCACTCGTGCCAATGCTTGACCAACCTTATCATCCTTCTCCGCCAAGGATCCTGTAGATCCTCTAACCCCAAAATCCTCTGTTCTGATTTTTCTTCATGTGTATGTCTATCAAATTCATCATATAAATTTCTGCATACTTCAAAGGAATTTGAAGATACCAAATCATTTTGATGAAGAGTTATATCATCCTTACATGTAGATTCTTTATCCATTTCATGTGTAAACAATTCATGAGCTATAATGTGATATTCTTTCCTTGCAAACTCTGTCTTATGGCAAAGACTCGGGTGCAAATCCATGTAACTCATGAAAGGAAGTTTCTTCTTAATTTTTTTGAGGAAGAGTGCTATACTCCTTAAACATGCTAATCACTTCTTCATCTTTGTTTTGCAAAGGACTCAAGTACCTGTCCTCTCCAGCTGCCTTAGAAATTCCAATTCTATCATCCACAAGAAGATCTTCTAAGGTCTGATTTCTGCTCACCGAGGGATCCACTGAATGCTGGTCCATTTTCTTTGGTTCTGAATCCTCATAGGGAACCCACATTATTCTATGCGCCTTGTCCTTAGGTCTCAAGGGACAATCATGGTTTAAATCGTACGACTCTCTGCAATAAGAACACAACTTCTTCATCCCATTCCGACTTTCATCCAACCTTTTCAATCTTTGTTTAAGCTTCTCTATGTTCCTGTCCCACTGCTTTTGGGAAGTGGCCATGTTCACTGAAACCTTCGAACTGCAGTTGAAACCTACCCAATAGGATGGCAGGAAACCGCTCTGATACCACTGTGATGAACCAAACTGGATTTGACTCAAACCCCCAATTTAATTCTGGAATTTCTCTTCTTTGTAGGTCTGATTTGTGTTTTGTGTGTTTGATTCTTAATGTCTTTTCGTGTTTTGATGTTTGATGCCAATGATACTCATGAATGTAACAAGCATATACATGCAATATGAACTCACAAATAAACTAAACGCCAATGATACTCAAGCAATGAACTCAATTTCATAATTAAGAGACCTTCTTCATTACAAAGAGAATACATAAATGGGCTGCTTGCATACAATTCAAGAGATACTTGAGCAAGATTCGAAATGCTATTCAAGATGCATTCTACATGATATAAGAGCTTACATGGAATAGACAACTTGCATCAAATTCGAGAGACAATACATCTTATGTCTTAATTTTACTTACAGCCAAACTTCACTGTGAATAGTGACTGCTACAGTACCCGCGCCCATGCAAATGCTCATACAAAATTAAATACAAGTTTCTCCTACCAATTTCTTGATGGAATGTCTTCTATTGACAGGGGCGCCCACTTTAGGAGTGAAATCAGCCACCAAAGAAAGGCGTATTTATTTCTTTGAGCAAATCAAACCCTTAAAAAGTGCAGCTGGCTGTAGCTGTTAAAAATCAGCTCCAAAGTCTTCATAAAATGCAAATAAATACCTCTAGATGGCGAATGATGACTCTAGCAGCAAATATCCTTCCGAAAGATGCCTCCAACAACTTGTTATCAGCAATTCCAAGCTCCAAAATGCAGCAACAAGAAAATAACCAGCACTTTAGGGTGGTCTTTCACACCTTCAAGATGCCAAATTCCTAACTACAAGCCCAATCCAGGCTTACCCACTGCAGAAATCAGGAAACCCTAGTTTCCTTCTCTCCCAAACTCCACACTTCAAGTTTCATTCAACAAAATAATCTCAAACATGAATGGGTCGAACTTTCTCAAGGTCTTTTATAATTTCACTTTGAAACACTATTCATTAAAAAATCACTATTCACTTAAGTTATTTCTTTTTTTCACTTTAGGGATGAATAGTAACAGCAAAATAGAAAGTGAACCCTTTAAAATATAGACACATGGTCCCTAAGCCTAAGAAAGTGACATAAGTGGTGATGATCAATAATTTAAGCTCCAATTACACGCCAAACGCGCAAATTCACCATGTCACCAAGCTCCGGATACTATTACTGCATTTTACCGACCAAGTGCCCGATCAAGTGACCCTCTATCCAGAACCATTAGCCTATGAGGATCGACATAATAGGCTAATCCATTGACTCTGATGCTCGCGAAAGAATGGGGACATTACAACATTATATGGGATAAATTTACAAAACATGTCTATGTGAAGTTAGCATTGCTATAGAAGTGTCTGCAGTGCAAAAATTGAAACATTCAAATTAAGTGAAACGTATAAATAAGATACCATGATGCATGTGTTATGATAATTGAAGGAGTGCTTACCCAAATTTGACCAAAAAGGTTAGTTGTAAGAGAGATGATGAAATGCCAAAACACATAACTATGGCATATTAATAAGTGATGCTTAAGTATTCTACTTATTCCATCAAAGCATTCTATCCTAGTTAATTCAATACAATGGGGTGACACAAAGCTATCAAATGTAAAATTGGTTTAAATTGTAGCATTAAGGTCCTTTAAATTGTTTTTTGTAAGGGGTTCAATTTTGTTGTGCCAACCTCTTCTGCTTCTGACTTTGATGCAGAGTGAAGCCTTGTTCTCCATTGGTTCTTTCCTCGTGATCTTCCAATAGTTATCTCTTAGAATGAGACCTCCCTTTCACTAGATTTCTTTCTAGTACATGGCCTTCTATATACTGGTTGTTCTAGAGAATACTCGTTTAGGTTACACCTCTCTTTCTAGGTCATTTTGCCTCCTAGTTCTCTTTCAAGATTTCATCTTATATTTTATATTTTTGGTTGGTGGGTCCTTTTAGCACTCTTGATTTGCTACTGTTGATTGTTATACTTTTGAGCTCCATTGACCTATTTTGTCATATGTAGATATCAATTAGTCCCTTTTTTTTCGTATTTAGGAAGATCTGTTGCTGAGGTTTCTTTTTCTCTAAACTGAAACATCTCTCAGCTAAATAAGGCTAGGCATTTCAGATCTTTATACTGAATGAAGGCCTTCAATGAGCCCTGTGAATATTAACAGGGAGTGATAATGTCAGCAAATTACATGATAGAGAGGACACTTGAAGCTAAATTGATCCCTGGACTTTGGTTCTAAGAGATGTTTTATGATAATTCAAAACTGTCTTGAGAGTTGATACTCTACCTGCAAACAAGCCTGTAGAAGGATGGTAGGTCTTTGTATCTACTGCTTAAGTTATGCAAAAATCTGTTGGTCTATTGGCTTAAAGGATATATCTCTGTTGTTAGTGAATGACATGCAGTGATATTTCTTTGATGGTATTTTAGAATTATCCTTTCTCTTATAGTCCTTGGTTGTCTTATTTGCTGCATGCATCTATATATATCCATGAAATTTATGGTTAAGTTCATTAAAGATCATTAATTTTAGACATTCAATCAGTGTATTGCTTTTGTTTTAAAAGTAATGTGAAACACAGATCTTTTTGTTAATAAATATTATGGAGAAGAGGTATAATTGAATATACTCTATCTTCACAAATTTGCAGGCTGCAGTAACGTAGATTTGGCAGAATGCTACTGTGCACGACATGCCCTCCAGTGTCATACAAGCCCCGTCAAACTTTAGTAATTAAATCTAGCCAGACAATTTCCAATTCACAAGTACCTGCTAGATGTTCATTACGTATTGAAGGGGGAAGTTCGTTGCATCATAATTCCAAACCCTGGCTGTTGGTTGGGTTGGGAAACCCAGGGAAGAAGTATGAAGGCACCAGGCATAATGTATGTAGTAACTTATTTTGTTTCTGTGCATTTCTGTAGTTCAATCAAATATGCTTCAGGTTTTTCTCCAATTTTGATTTGCTGTCCAGAGCAGATTCATTGAAATTAGAGCCATATACCTTGCATAGTGCATTGATGAGCTATTCTAATGTTCAAAACAGGTGGGATTTGAGATGATTGATTCCATTGCTCAAGCCGAAGGCATTTCCATGAATGCAATTCAATCAAAAGCGCTAATTGGAAAAGGTAAGAGTCTGAAATTGTCCTAGGAGAAACATGACTTTGTTTTTTAAACAATATTGAATGTTGCAATTGTAGGGTGAAAGCCTGAATGTGGAACATGTAAACATCTTAATAATCAATATAGATTGTCAAATTGAGGTTTCTGGTTCTAAAAAATCAAGCAACATAGAATTTGGACACAATCAGTGTTAGATGACCTATCTTTTATTTTGCTGCTAAAATATTGATCCTTCAACTTGTTTGTGCAGGCTACATTTGCAATGCACCAGTTCTCCTTGCTAAACCCCAAACATATATGAACTTAACTGGTGAATCAGTGAGTTAGAGATTCATATCTTCATAAGTGTCAAGATATCTTTATAAGGAAGTGCCATTGAGTTTTTGAAAAGGCATTCTAAATATTTATAGAGCTTGAATTCTAACATTCATTACTAGCAATGGTTCTTTGATAGCCTTGTGAAGATCTTGTTTATGAAAATGGGAATGAGTTACCCTTCTATAGTAAATTTGTGAAGTAGCTAAGATTTTATGTCTGGCCTTTTAGGATTGCCATGTACTGTCAAGAGATCCCTATGGCAGTGGCACTTGCCTCCAGCAAGGTTTTTGTATTGCCTTGTCTGCCTTTACATTGATGTTTATTTAGAGAATTAATTTTGTCTAGTGCTTTATGAAGATATCGTTTATAATCATGCAGGCTTCACAATAATTGTGCGTCTTGAAAAGACATTGTTTTTCCCTCTTCATTACTAACATCCTTTTCTTTTGATTTTTTATTTAATAATAATTTTGACAAAATAAAACTCGTGGAGTAACTAAGATTTTATGTCTGGCCTTTGAGAATTGCCATATACTGTCAATAGATCTCTATGGTGGTGGCACTTGCCTCCAGCAAGGTGTTTGCATGGCCTTGTCTGCCTTTACGTTCATGCTTATTTAGAGAATTACTTTTGTCTAGTGCTTCACAAGGATATCATTTATAATCATGCGGGCTTCGCAATAATTGTGCATCTCAAAAAGACATTGTTTTTCCCTCTTCCTTGCCAACATCCTTTTCTTTTGATATTTTATTTTATAGTAATTTTGACAAAATCTCCCTCCAATAAAAAACACTTACATTCCCTGTGTAAACCTCCTAGAAACATGCCCATGGGATAGTTTATGTAATGTCCCTAGGGTTTACTCACACATTGAAATTTAAATTTCAAACCCAAATTATCACTATAAAACCCTAGCTTATGACAGTCAGTACCACAGATCTGGAAACACTAATAATTAATGACAGATTTACTCAGATCAAGCACACACACACACACACACACACACACACACACACACATATATATATATATATATCTGACGCCAAATTAGGGTTTGTAGTGTGAAATTTACATTTACCAGAAATCTGTCCTCAGATCGTAACTGAACCTACATACATGTAGACTGATTTTTGCTTACAAATGGTTTGTTTGCCTCTTAGGAGGTACAAGGAGTGCTCAGATCTGAATATGGATGACTGTAGATGACTGTAAGCCCCAGTGCAATGCCCAGATCTGAAATGAATGGCTACAAGCTTCAGCACCTATGTTCTGATTTGGGGCAGCAAACACATATATAAGCACAGCAGCTATTAGATTCCCCTCCCTTGGCCCACGGAATGCCCTAAGTGACAAATTTCTCCAATGATGGAAGATCTGAGTTATAACTCTTTTGCCAACTGTGCCTAATATCAGTTGACAGCTGGATCTGGTATAGGCGAACTGAATTTGTGAAGAAATTAAGTGTTGTCCATTCTGCAGTTTCACCCTCTTTATTGTGAAATTTGCCCTTGGCGCCCTTGTAAAACTGAGAGGTTTCCTTGAACAATTGATGGATGGCTTCTTACCAGGCAGTTCTTGAAACAATCTTGATCTCCTTCAGCGCCTGCACCTTGAAATTGAAATGGTTCACCTGTTGATGTTTTACAGCGTCGGTCTCCACTTCCAGCCAATCCACTTATATCATGATAATAAATTAAATAATAGACAGGGGCTATTTAATTTATAGAGACATTGATTAATGTGAAGAGACACGATTTGTGATGAAGAGAAGTGATCTCTTAAAGGCCTACTTTATATGCTTTAAGAATGCGAATTCATTAAGAGTCAATTAGTTATTGTTATTTGAGGCCGACCTCATGATGGGACGCGATCATCTAAGAGTTATCTCTTTTGTTTGAAAGGCCAACATGATGTTTCAAGGGATGCGTCTCTCCTTCTCCACTTGTATATATATTTGATGAGTTCCATTCATTCCATCATCCAATTCATTCACTCTAATTCATTCCATTGTTCAAGAGCGAACTTCTACAAGTGCGAATTACATCAAGAGCAGATTGAGTTCTGTAGAAGACTGAGTTTTATATTGCAGATTGCATTATTGTATTTTCTGTAGTTGCATCAGATTGTGGTGCCATCTCTTGGCCTCCTTATTGGCCTTCATTGTAAAAGAGACATTGTTTTGAGACTCAATATATAAGTGATATATTGTTGCTGGGTTTTTCTCCCTCAGGAGGAGGGTTTTCCCAGGGTATCTGCTGTGTTATTGTCTGATTTTTTGAATTAATTTTCTGCGCATTTAATCTGATCATAAATTGTAGAAACCCCTATTCTCACTATTTCTGAAGCAGATTGATTTTGCTTGTTTTTTTGAATGTTTTTGATTTTTTTGTGTTTTTTTTGTATAAACCAATGAAGTGCGATTTGAAGGAAAATTGCTTATAAAAATTAAATAAAATATTATAGTGCTAGAAATGATGGAAACTACTGGATCTAATGATGCCAGACTATTTATTGACCTTCTAGATTGATTACATATAAGATCTGATAACATGCAAGCTAAAAAGCAACAACATCTATATGAAAAAGCCTGATTATTGCAGCAAGCTGAGATGCTCAAGAAATGGTACGGCCATAATAAAATCAGCTTCTCCTTCGGTCTGATGTTTGCAAATGGATCCAAGAGAATATGCGCCCCTGATTGTGAAGTCAGAATGCCCAAAAGTGAGGCGTTTTTCCCAATGAAGAAGGTACGGCCTGGTACTTGAAAGTACGGCCCAGCAGCAGCATAGTACGGCCCAACAACAACAATATTAGATCTGTACGGATCTTGAAAAAAGTGTCCAGATCTTAGAAAATGGATGCCAAAGGTAAAGAACCCTCTCCGGAAGAGTTTCAAGCCAAAACCCTGAAGATGTATCAAATGATGAAGCTCTATTATAACCTCTGGATGAAGCTATCTCTCTGGCAAGCAATAAATCAGCTGATATTTCATAGCCTTTGAACTGTAGGCACTAAAGATGGTTCGTTCTCCAATGCAGGATGAAAACTGGAACCCTTGGCTCTGTTCTTAGAAGAAGCACTTGGCAAAAATTCAATTTCATAACATAATGAGCTCTTTTCCCAATGAAATCCTTATATTCTTCAAGAAGTCGACTTTTCTCAAATAAAGCATCATTTAAATAAAGTTCGAACTTCTCTTTTAATTTTTCCAAAGTCTCGAACGCACTTTTAATTATAAAATATAATTGAAAAGTGGCCCCTTCTTTATGCTGGTCGACCCCTTTAAAAATCACTTAAGTTATAATATTAAATAATATTATAACTTTATAATATAAGCTTCAAAATAATTAATATTTAATTTGACAGATAAATATTAATATCTTCCTCAAAATAAGTCCGATTAACGAACCGTCTGAAGTTGGAGAATAAGTGATTGAATTTGCATACGACCAGACCATACTGCTAAAAATAGCAAGGGTGCTCCGCTAAGTGACTTTACTTACTAAAAATAGCAAGTCAAGCAAATGATGTCCGAACGACCCTGAACGAAAGCCAAAGTGGTAGATTCTGACAACCAAAGCCAAACCAAACTCCAACAAGACCCTCTATCCATCCTATTAGCCTACGAGGGTCACATAATAGGCTAATCTAAAGCACTGAGAGATGTCAACTGGAAGGGGACATGATAGTCCGCCCCTCCTGAAATTGCTTGTCCTCAAGCAATCTCAACTCTGGATGCTGCAAAATCTCCTCACTCTCCCACGTAGCATCCTCCACTGGTAAATCTCTCCATTTCACCAAATATTCCCTGATAGTCCTCTTGCGCAACTGTCTCTCTCTGTACTCCAGGATGGACTCAGGTACTAAGATCAACTTTCCCTCATCATCTAAGGGAGGTAATACTGCTAAAGGTACCACACGGTGTCCCAAAGCCTTCTTGAGACGTGACACATGAAAAACATTGTGGACCTTACTATCTGCCGGAAGTTCTAGCTCATAAGCCACCTTTCCAACACGCCTCAGAATCCTGAAAGGACCATAATACCGCGGCTTGAGCTTCTCTGATCCACTCTTCCTAAGAGTAGACTGACAGTAGGGCTGCAGCATGAGATATTCCATGTCTCCCGCCTCAAAAGATCTCTCTGTCCTCTTTTGATCTGCATACTGCTTCTGCTGATTCTGTGCCTTAGCAATAGTTTCCTTAAGAGCCCTCATAGTGTCCTGACTCTTGCAATAAATCTCCAGCACTAGGCACTCTACTGTCACTTAGTAGCAAATCTAGAAAATTAGGTGCCTCATAACCATACAATGCCATGAAGGGGGACATCTGAATGGTCATGTGAAAAGTAGTATTGTAACAATACTCGCACAAATATATCCACTTGACCCACGCCTTTTGCTGCCCTGCGTAATTCCTGAGGTAACCTTCCACCCATTTGTTCACTATTTCCGTCTGACCATCGGTCTGCGGGTGGTAACTGGTGCTCGGTGTAAGCTCAGTCCCACAAAGTCTGAACACCTCCTGCCAGAAGTGACTCAAGAACCGACTATCCCTGTTGCTCACTATGCTCCGAGACAATCCATGTAATCTGAAACCTCACGGAAGAAAACCTTTGCTATCTGTGTAGCTGTGTAAGTGGTGGTAATCGGAAAGAAGTGGGCATACTTCGTCAGCCGATCCACAACTACATAAATGCAATCACGCCCCTGGGCTTTAGGCAAGCCCGTCATAAAATCCATCAACAGGCATTCCCACTTCCTATCAGGAATCGGAAGTGGCTGCAATAAACCCGCCGGATACGTGTTCTCCTGCTTGTTCTGTTGACAAATAGGGCACTCACGCACATACTGAAGAACATCTGCCTTAAGACCCTTCCATGTAAATCTTTCCCGAATCTGTCTGTATGTTTTGAAGTACCCGGGGTGCCCTGCTGTAGGTACATCATGAAAGGCTCGCATAATAGTGTTCTTCATCTCTGATCCTGGGATCAAGAAAATCCTGTTCTTGTAAATGATCAAGTCATTCACAAGCGTATACCTGGTGTCTACCATCGATCCCTCAACAATACCAGATGCCCAAGTGTCCTTGGCATATTCTGCCACAATCAAATGCCTCCAGTCCTCTGCAATATGTACCATAAAACTCAGACAAGGCTGGCGTGAGAGTGTCAGCAACAACATTTTGGGTACCTTTGATGTAGGCGATATCAAAGTCATATGCCTATAACTTACCCACTTCTGCTGACGATCATTTAAGTCTCGCTGCCCTAGGAAATGCCTCAAACTATTGTGGTCAGTTTTAATGCAAAACTTACTACCCACGAGATATTGCCTAAATTTGGCCAAGGCATGCATTATGGCCAGCATCTCCTTATCATAAATACTGTAGAGCCTCTCTGGTCCTCTGAGTTTTCTGCTCTCATAAACAATCGGGTGCTTGTCCTGCATAAGCACCGCTGCAATGCCCTCACCAGAAGCATTACACTGAAGCTCAAAAGGCTTCGTAAAATCTGGCAATGCTAACACTGGACACGTAGTCATCAGCTCCTTGAACCTCACAAAACACTCCTGTGCCTTAGGAGTCCAAAAGAATGCACCTTTCTTCAACAAATCCGTCATAGGTGCTGCATGGCGTGAATAACCATTAACAAATCTGCGATAAAACCCACATAGACCAAGAAATCCTCGCAGCTGTGTAAGGTTCGTAGGAGTAGGCCAATCTACAATAGCACGGATCTTTTTAGGATCCATCCACACTCCCCCTGCACTAATGATGTGGCCTACGTATAATAACTCAGTCATCCCTAAATCACAATTGGATTCCTTGGCGTACAAGGACTCCCTCTCCAAAATATTGAGTACTGCATCCAGATGAGCCAAATGCTCCTGCCAAGTCCTGCTGTAAATCAGAATATCATCGAAGAAGACAAGTACATATCTCCTCAGAAGTGAATGGAAGACCCTGTTCATGGTGGACTGAAACGTCGCTGGAGCGTTGGTTAGCCCAAATGGCATCACCACAAACTCGAAGAGTCCACAATGACAACGGAAAGCAGTCTTCTCAACATCCTGCTCACGGACTCTAATCTGGTGATATCCCGATCTCAAGTCTATCTTCGAAAAATAACAGGCACCGTGGAGCTCATCAATAAGTTCATCTATACGGGGTATGGGATACCTGTTTTTGATGGTCCTCTTGTTCAGGACTCTGTAATCAATCAATGCACATACAGAGTGTACCATCCTTCTTCTTCACCAAAACCACTGCAGAAGCAAATGGTGATTTACTTGGTCGAATGTGACCCATCTCGAACAGCTCCTTTATAGTCTTCTCTTTCTCATCCTTAAGCCGCTTCAGATGCCTGTACGGAGTAATCATGATGGGCTTAGCACCCTCTTCAAGCTCTATGATGTGCTCAATACCCCTGTCTAGAGGTCTCCCTAGTGGAATGTCACTGAAAACCTTCCCATGCTTAACTCTCAACTGCTGAATGTCAGGATGATACTCGGTCTTATGCTGTCCCTCCTGTGTAGGTGTCAAAGTGCACTCGACAGCCCACTCAACCATGTCATGATGCATAAGTCTCTCCATCCGTCGGAAAGAAATAGTCTTGATGTTACTGTCTCGAATTGCCTTCAGAATATGAGTCTTTCCATCCACATCAAACCGGATCTCCATGTCTTTGAGACGAAGTGTGACTTCCTCAAGGGAATGAAGCCACTTCATGCCCAAGACTAAATATCTCTCATATTCACTACGTAATAATCCGCCTTGAATTCATAGTTATTCAAGCGCAAAGGGAGATCCTTAATCATACGGTCACATCTGAGAGTGTAATCGTCAGCCACCTTAACCCGAATGCCCTCAAACTCCTCGGTTATGAGTCCATGCTTCTCCACAAATCTAGCATCAATAAAATTGTGAGTGGCTCCTGTATCTAGAAGGGTGATAACCTTTTGACCCGCCAAAACTCCACGAAGTCTAAAAGATCCCTCTTGCTGAATGCTAGACAACTGTGCCTCCTGGATTTGGAGCTCTGACTCTGCCTCTGCCTTAGGCTCTGAAGCCTCTGACTCTGACTCCTCAGAACTCTCCTGCTGTTCGGAATTCTCAGATTCCGAATCCTCGTAATAGGCCCACATGACTCTATTGGCCTTGCCCTTAGGCTGCAAAGGACAATCATGGTTAGGGTCGTAGGGACCCTTGCAGTAGAAGCAAAGCTTCTTCCTGCGCAAATCATTAAGAGTCTCACGATCCAAGGGTGTTGCTGATTTCCCCTTTGAGTCACTCTTAAAATCAGATTTCTCTTTGTTTTTATTGAATCCTTTATTGTCCCTGAATGAAGAAGTGTTTTTAGAGTTGAATTTGCTAGATGGTGCTGCAAACTCCATACTGCGTGCCTTCTTCATAGCTTCCTGTAACGAAGAAGGATCAAATGCTTTGATCCAACCTCTCAATGGTTCCAACAGTCCCTCCATGAAAAGCACCACTAGACGCCTCTCGGATATATTAGGAACCATCACTGACAATCGCTGGAAGTCTCCTATGTAGGACTCCAAACTACCAACCTGTTGCAACTGCGCCAATTCTCTAAAATAAGACTCAGGATCCTTCTTGTCGAATCATTCCACCAACCTATCTACGAATTCCTGGTATGTGGTGATACGATCATGCTGAAGTGTCACCATCCCATGATGCCACCAGTCATAAGCTGCTTCCTCAAGATGCAATGTAGCATACCTAATAGCATCCTCCTCAGCCATAGGACGCAATGTGAGAAAGGTATCCAGCTTACTGATCCAGGCCTGTGCTGTGACCTTGCCACTACCGTCAAACATAGCTAGAGTGAGTCTGTTTGTGGCATGCTTCAGATCATTATTATTATTTTTAGGCCTCCAATCATGTCGATTCCTGTGGTGTTCTCTCCTCTGTGTGAGAAATCTGTCAAAGGTAATCCTCTCTCTGACATCCGGTGTCAGCAACTCCCACTCATCGTTTGCTGCCATAAGAGTATTAGCGAACATTTCCTCAGGCTCCTCACCTGCAATAGCCTCATCTGGCTCCTGTCTCACAAAAGTAGGCTGGGTTGGCTTGTCTGCTGTACGTGAAACAGTCCTAGGTGCTCTTCGTGAACCTGCATCACTCCTGTTCTTGTCACGACGTGGTGACGGTCTCCTCGGTGTACCTATCCTCTGGATCGCCACTGTCAACTGCTGTAGTACATTAGTTATCTGCTGTTGACTTGTCCGTAAATCTCTAAGAGTGTGAACCTCTGCATCATCTTGATCCCTAGGGTTTTGAGGAATATCTGTTCCATCAGCCATGGTACCCGGCTACCTGTTCAATCCCTGTTCCCTGTCAATCAAGGCTTTCCTGCAAGTGTAATATCTGTGAGGCCCAACCTCTTGTGGCTGCATAAGAATACTAAACCCTCAGGATGGTAGGATTTAGCTCTTATACCACTGTAGAGACCCCTGTTCTCGCTATTTCTGAAACTGATTGATTTTGCTTTTTTTTTGAACGTTTTTGATTTTTTTGTGTTTTTTTTGCATAAACCAATGAAGTGCGATTTGAAGGAAAATTGCTTATAAAAATTAAATAAAATATTACAGTGCTAGAAATGATGGAAACTACTGGATCTAATGATGCCAGACTGTTTATTGACCTTCTAGATTGATTACATATAAGATTTGATAACATGCAAGCTAAAAAGCAACAACATCTATATGAAAAAACCTGATTATTGCAGCAAGCTGAGATGCCCAAGAAATGGTACGGCCATAATAAAATCAGCTTCTCCTTCGGTCTGATGTTTGCAAATGGATCCAAGAGAATATGCGCCCCTGATTGTGAAGTCAAAATGCCCAGAAGTGAGGCGTTTTTCCAAATGAAGAAGGTACGGCCTGGTACTTGAAAGTACGTCCTAGTAGCAGCATAGTACGGCCTAGCAACAACAATATTAGATCTGTACGGATCTTGAAAAAAGTGTCCAGATCTTAGAAAATGGATGCCAAAGGTAAAGAACCCTTTCCGGAAGAGTTTCAAGCCAAAACCCTGAAGATGTATCAAATGATGAAGCTCTATTATAACCTCTGGATGAAGCTATCTCTCTGGCAAGCAATAAATCAGCTGATATTTCATAGCCTTTGAACTGTAGGCACTAAAGATGGTTCGTTCTCCAATGCAGGATGAAAACTGGAACCCTTGGCTCTGTTCTTAGAAGAAGCACTTGGCAAAAATTCAATTTCATAACATAATGAGCTCTTTTCCCAATGAAATCCTTATATTCTTCAAGAAGTCGACTTTTCTCAAATAAAGCATCATTTAAATAAAGTTCGAACTTTTCTTTTAATTTTTCCAAAGTCTCGAACGCACTTTTAATTATAAAATATAATTGAAAAGTGGCCCCTTTTTTATGCTGGTCGACCCCTTTAAAAATCACTTAAGTTATAATATTAAATAATATTATAACTTTATAATATAAGCTTCAAAATAATTAATATTTAATTTGACAGATAAATATTAATATCTTCCTCAAAATAAGTCCGATTAACGAACCGTCTGAAGTTGGAGAATAAGTGATTGAATTTGCATACGACCAGACCATACTGCTAAAAATAGCAAGGGTGCTCCGCTGAGTGACTTTACTTACTAAAAATAGCAAGTCAAGCAAATGATGTCCGAACGACCCTGAACGAAAGCCAAAGTGGTAGATTCTGACAACCAAAGCCAAACCAAACTCCAACAAAACCCTCTATCCATCCTATCAGCCTACGAGGGTCACATAATAGGCTAATCTAAAGCACTGAGAGATGTCAACTGGAAGGGGACATGACATAAATCTAACATGGTATCAGAGCGGGTTTGAGGAAATCGTGATCAGATTTGTTATTACAGCGATACTCTATTCTCTTCGTGATATTTCTTTGTCTATCCCTACATTAGTCAAGATGGTGAATGGTCTTAAGATTGAGGATAGACTCAAGGGAGCATCCAACTTCACATCATGGAGATTCAGGATCATGCTTACCTTGCAAGAGAATGACTTGGGTGAGTTTGTGGAGTCTAATGTTCCTGAACTTGAGGAGGAAGAAGAGAAGTTGCAGTGGGAGAAGAAAGATATCAAGGCAATGAAAATATTGGTTGATTCTGTTAAGGATCATATCGTTCCTATTGTCTCTAAGTTGAAGACAGCAAGAGACATGTTTAAAACATTGGAAGAAATGTACGAAATAAACAATACCAGCCGGGCACTTGCACTGAAGCAACAACTACACCATGTGAAGATGGCGAAAGGAGAATTAGTGATTGCCTACTTCATGAGGATTTCGGATTTGAGAGATCAACTCCCGACAATTGGCCATGTGGTTGACGACAAAGACTTGACCATGCTTGCTCTCAATGGTCTTCCTTTGTCTTGGGAATCCTACATTCAAGGAATCAGTGCAAGATCAAAAATGCCTAAGTTTGATCGTCTAAGGGCAGATTGCATTCAAGAAGAATCAAGGTTGGTGGCTAGAGGTGTTGGTCAAAGTTCAAAGAATGAAGATATTCATGTTCTCGCCTCCCGTGCTTCGAAGAAGAAAGGAAAAGACTGAAAGAAAGGTTTCTTCAAGAGGACTCGAGATAAGGGAAATGATGATGCTCCCGCTTTCAAGAAGAAGAGAGACATGTCCATGATCCAATGCTTTAGATGTGACAAGTATGGTCACTTTGCCAAGCATTGCCTATCCAGGCCTAAACAACAGGCCACCATTGCAGATGTTGATGATGCCTCTCCTCAGAAGGACTCTTGTGAATACTTATTCTATTCGGCATTGTCAAGCAATGTACTTGCAGACACCAACACTTGGCTTATCGACAATGGTGCTTCTCGACACATCACTGGATTTAAGGAGCACTTATTAAGCTTGGTGGAGAGAGATTCTTCCGAACAAGTCATTATCGAAGATGATGCCAGCTACTCCATGAAAGGAATTGGGACTTCTACTCTTCATTTGGATTCCGGCATTACACTTCAGTTGAGCGATGTTCTTTATGTTCTAGGAATCAAGCGCAATCTCATTTCAATTTCAGCTCTAGAAGATAAAGGATATCAAGTTGCCTTCTCCAAAGGAAAAGTACTTGTGTGGATGGAGAATTACAGTTTTAAAGATGCTCAAGTAATTGGTGTTAGACATGAAAGCCTCTATAGGCTATGTACGCATCCACTACAGGCATTAGTTCACAATTCTTCAAGCTTATGTGATCTTTGGCATCGAAGATTGGCTCACCTACACTTCCGAGCCTTACCTATCATGGAGAAGATGGTCACAGGACTTCCTAAGTTCAATCAAGAGCATGAAGGAATTTGCAAAGGATGTTCTATGGGTAAGAATTCAAAAGCTCCATTCCATAATAGAGAAAGTAGATCTAAGTGTATTTTAGACCTTATTCATTCTGATTTATGTGGACTGATGTCTGTTCCTTCTTCGAGTGGTTTCTTGTATTATGTTCTTTTTATTGATGACCACTCTAGAAAGACTTGGATTTATATTTTGAAAACTAAAGAGTCTGAGGAAGTGTTAGAAAGGTTCAGGGAGTTCAAAGCTCTAGTAGAGAATCTTTCAGGTAAAAGAATCAAGGTCCTCAGATCTGATAATGGAGGAGAATACACCTCTAGCAACTTTCGAAATTTCTGTGTTGATGCTGGGATTAAGAGGGAGTTTTGTGTCCCCTATAATCCTCAACAGAATGGCGTTGCAAAGAGAAAGAACAGGACGATCGTGGAAGCAGCAAAAGCCATGATTCATGACCAGGATCTGCAAACCTTCTTATGGGCAGAAGCTTCTAGGACTGCAGTATATGTTCAAAATAGAAGTCCTCACAAAGTCTTGGAGAATATGACTTCGAAAGAAGCCTTTACAGGAAAGAAGCCAGAGGTTAGTCATTTAAGGATCTTTGGATGTCTTGTCTATGTCCATGTTCTAAAGGAAAAGAGAACAAAGTTGGAGCCTTCTGGCAAGAAGGGAATATTTGTGGGCTACAGTGAGACATCAAAAGCCTACAGGATATATGTTCCAGGTCAGAAATTAATTGAGATCAATAGAGATGTCACATTCGAGGAAGATGTTGCATTTAGAAGATCCAAGGGAACTCATGTGGAGATTGACAATGATGAGTCTCCTTAGGATATGAAAGTTGACCATACTCCTGAGATTCAGAGGGAGACTTCATAACCGAAGGAAGATGTTGATCTAGTTGAGCCCTTGGAACCTACTGATGGGCCTACCAATATTGTGATTAGGAGAAAAAGACCTCTTTGGGCTAGGAAAGCTATGCAAGAGGCTGAAAGGTTCGCAGCTCCTAGAGGTACATTCAGAGAAAGTAAAAGGCCACATAAGTTCTCCAGTTATGTTGCCTTGATGAGTTAGATTGTTGAGTCTAGGCCTTCTAGTGTGGAAGAAGCTTCTAGTCAACAGGTTTGGAAAGATGCTATGTTAGAGGAGTACCAATCAATTCTCAATAATGATGTTTGGGACATTGTTCCTAGACCCGAAGGCAAATATGTGGTATCTTCGAAATGACTCTTCAAGATCAAGCATGTAGCTGATGGGAGCATTGAGAAGTACAAGGCAAGATTCGTGGTTCGTGGGTTTTCATAGAAAGAGGGAGTTGATTATGAAGAAACATTTGCTCTTGTTGCTTGCTATACTTCTGTTAGAACCATCATTGCCATTGCTGCATCTAGAGGATGGAAGATTCATCAAATGGATGTGAAGACAACTTTTCTAAATGGTGTGATCGAGGAAGAAGTTTATATTGAGCAACTTGATGGGTTTGAGGTACATGGGAAGGAGTCTCATGTTTGCAGGCTGAAGAAGGTCTCGTATGGTCTTAAGCAGGCTCCTCGTGCATTGTACAAAAGAATTGATCGTTACTTGTCAAGTTTGGGCTTCCTGAAGAATGATGCTGACTCTAATCTGTACTTTAAGGTAATTGATGGTGAAGCATTGATTTTGGTTTTGTATGTTGATGATTTGATTCTTACTGGAGAAGAGCACTTAATCATCAAATGTAAGAAAGAGTCGGCCTTTGAGTTTGAGATGAAAGACCTTGGGCTTATGCATTACTTCCTTGGCTTAGAAGTCTGGCGTAAACCAGATGAGATGATTCTAAGTCAAGGGAAGTACATCATTGATATACTTAATAGGTTTGGTATGATGGATTGCGAATCCATGTCTACACCTATGGAGATCAACCTACATAAATTGAAGGAGGCTGCAGCTAGTTCAGACTTGGTGGATCCTATGATGTACATTCAACTGATGGGGTCCTTGATGTACCTAGTTAACACCATACCAGATATTTGTTATGCTGTGAGTGCACTTAGTCAGTTCATGTGTGAATCGAGACATATACATCTTGTTGCAGCTAGACATATCCTGAGATACTTGTGTGGCATAGTTGGATATGGGTTGAGATATTCTTCAAATGCTGAGTTGGAGCTGCATGGTTATACTGATTCTGATTGGGCAAGGTGTGTCACAGATCGGAAGAGCACCTCTGGATGTTGCTTCAGTTTGGGATCTGCTATGATTTCCTAGTGTAGCAAGAAGCAATCATCTGTAGCATTGAGTACAACAGAGGCAGAGTATATTGCAGCTTGTATGGCAGCTCAGGAAGCAGTGTGGCTTCGTAAGCTCCTTGCAAGATTGTTTGGACAATCAATGGAGCCTAATATCATTCATTGTGATAACTAGAGTTGTGTGAAGCATTCTGTCAATCCTGTGTTCCATGACAGAACCAAGCATGTTGAGATCAAATACCACTATATTAGAGATATGGTATTGAGGAAGGCTATATAGTTGAAGTATATTAGCACTGATGAGCAGTCAACAGACATTCTCACCAAGCCCCTCTCCAGAATAAAGTTTGTGTACTTTTGAGATAAGCTTGGTATGGTGGAGAATCCAACTTTAAATAAGAAAGAGACTCAGTATCAGTGATAGCTTGTAATGAGTTCTTCTCTGTGAGAGAAGTTCGAGGTGAAATCCCTTGAGTAATGAGTTCTTCTCTGTGAGAGAAGTTCGAGGTGAAATCCCTTGATTAATGAGTTCTTTGTGAGAGAAGTTCGAGGTATAATCCCTTGATTCCACCCTCTGGGAGAGACATGGTGGATGTCGTGTGTGACTCCATGATAGCATCACGTGAGAGTCCATGATGATTTTCTTGTACTTGTGTTTCACCCTCTGGGAGAGCCATGGTGAAAGTCATGTTGAGGTGACAACATCACGCAAGTGATGAACACTTGTACATACCATACATGGTTGTAGCCATTATGGTTGATATCATGTTGAGGTGATATCTGATATCATGGTGAGGTGATATCCTTCTTTTCACATATGGTTGTAGCCATTGTGGTAGACATCACGATGAGGTGATATGTCTTGTGTAGCTGGAAGTGTTCTCCCTAGCTGAGAGGGAGTGTTGATGTTTCATAGCGTCGGTCTCCACTTCTAGCCAATCCACTTATATCATGATAATAAATTAAATAATAGCCAGGGGCTATTTAATTTATAGAGACATTGATTAATGTGAAGAGACACGATTTGTGATGAAGAGAAGCGATCTCTTAAAGGGCAACTTTATATGCCTTATGAATGCGAATTCATTAAGAGTCAATTAGTTATTGTTATTTGAGGCCGACCTCATGATGGGACGCAATCATCTAAAAGTTATCTCTTTTGTTTGAAAGGCCAACATGATGTTTCAAGGGATGCGTCTCTCCTTCTCCACTTGTATATATATTTGATGAGTTCCATTCATTCGATCATCCAATTCATTCACTCTCATTCATTCCATTGTTCAAGAGCGAACTTCTACAAGTGCGAATTACATCAAGAGCAGATTGAGTTCTGTAGAAGACTGAGTTTTATATTGCAAATTGCATTATTGTATTTTCTGTAGTTGCATCAGATTGTGGTGCCATCTCTTGGCCTCCTTATTGGCCTTCATTGTAAAAGAGACATTGTTTTGAGACTCAATATATAAGTGATATATTGTTGCTGGGTTTTCCTCCCTCAGGAGGAGGGTTTTCCCAGGGTATCTGCTGTGTTATTGTCTGATTTTTTGAATTAATTTTCTGTGCATTTAATCTGATCATAAATCTAACATCACCAAGTATTAGTCCAATCTGCAAACTCTGTTTGGATTTGCCCAGGTAGAGGTAGGGTTTTGTCCTAACCTCAAAAGTGCAATTGAGGGTTTTTATCGTTCTTGCACTAGTCACTGCAATTGCAGAGGATTACACCAGAATTTCTTGCCTCCAAAAAGAAATGATTTCTTCTTATAGCATGTTTGGTTAGTCTAGGTGAACCAAGTTGGCTTCCCACATTTGAAAGAGAGTTGGCACCCAAAAGATTCAAGGTTGGCTTCAAAAGGAACTTATTATTATTATTAAGATAATTAATGTTATTATTAAAATAAGGGTCAGCCCAAAACTGGGCGCCGCCCAAATCAAATTATCAAATATTTTATTTATTTATTCATTTAAAATATTATATTTAATTTAAAATATCAAAACTAGTGTTTAAAAACACTTTTCCCGCATTTGCAAAAAATGGAATTTCAAACTAAATTGGGGACATGACAGCCCTCCCCTCCCAAATGTTGCTTGTCCTCAAGCAACTTCAGATTTGGATGCTCAAAAATCTCCCGAGTTGCATCTTCTAGTAGCAAGTCTCTCCAACTAGTCAAGTACTCCATGATCACCTTGCTCCTCAACTTGTGGCTACTTCTCCCATAGTGAATATGAAAAATAGTATGCAAGTTGAGTTCTGGTGGCCAAAGATGAAACAATACTAGCCATACACACTCAAACTCAAACTTGCTCCATCCCTCAACCTTTGAAATTATGCTCCTCATCCATGTAATCTGTCTGTGTAGTTGTAGGAACAAGAATACCACATCATCAACCTCAAGTGTCTTCAACTCTCTTCCTTCGAAAGCTCCTCTGTCCACAAATGCTAAGTCTATCAAAGACAAAGCATCATACATATCCCAAGCCTTAAAGAATGTTATGCCTACCAACATGTGATAGGTGATGTCATGACCTCTAAAGCAAGACCACCTGCACCAAACCTTCCGTTGCTCCGTTTTGATACAAATATCACTTGACCAAAAATTGTGAAGCAACTCACCAAGATCCTTGTGGAGTAGTATATCAATCACACCAATACCGGGATCTCAAGTTATTACACCATCGCACCAATTCAAAATGAAGAGATAAGTATCTCTCAACATGTTATCATCTCCAATTATCCATCTAAATCCAAATTGCCCCATGTGGACATGAAAAATATCCATCATATGTGCATAATCAAGCATGTATACCCACTCTAGGCTGTGGGTGCAGATCATAACATCACTATGAAAACTGAAAATCAGACCTATGATCTTGCCAGGAATGCTTCTGCTGTCATAAGATGATAGGATCTCATCATCATGCAACCTCCCAACGTTGTAGTGACAATCCCATGCATACCAATCCATCCAAACAGTTGCTGTCCTCAAGGTACACCCCGAAAACTCCCTGACCAGCAAGGTAGGACAACCATCTATCAACAATACATGAGATAGAAACCAATGAGTTAGGGCTGGAATACTTCTGCCCTCATGCTCATCTCTGTACCATAGACCATAGTCCATCTGAAACTCAAGCATATGCCACTCAAAATCAAGTACCTCTATGACATCATCGTGATACCTTGGATCATAGACCAGCTGAGACTCCACACCTCCAACTACGTACCAATCACCATCAAATGTCTCCATGTCATGTGTCACCAGTTCTTAATTAGGGCGGCCTCATAACCCACCAAGGAATCTTCAACACAAGTAGACTCCTCGACCTCCTCAAGGATGGCTAAATGCCCAACCAGATCTGAGTCACAAATGTCTCCGTCTACACATGCATGCATATCACTGTTGGCTGGTCCACAAGTTGTGTGGTCAACTATCTCATCCATAACCATTACTTGAGCCTTCAATGGGCTCTCCAAGAGAGGTGACTCATGATCCCCATGATGCAAACTATGTGTACAAACAGAAATTTCTGAATCATACCTCTCCTCATGTCCATGCAAATCTGAGTGCTCCTCATGCTTGACCATCATAAGAGGCTTTTCCCTCAAATCTTGAGTACTACTATCATCCTCATGCGTTATGGCTGCCATCTCATGATTATGTTAAGGTAACGGATTGCTGTTGCAAAACAGAAAATCAGACCCTACCTCATTTCTTTGTGTAGTGTCTTCAAGGTCCCCAAGCACTTCTTCCTTCACCGTTTTATGCTCTATATCAAGTGCTGATCTAGTGGATGTGTTCCACTGAAAATCAAATGTATCATTTGTCATAATTTCTGCCTCATGGCTGCAAGTGAAATATTCCCCTTAATTTTTTTTTCTCAAAATTTAACACACAAACCAGCAACAAGTCACTGATTAGCGTTAGCTCCAAAAGTAAATCAGCATGGAAGTAACTCTAACCAAGAATGTTCACCAAGACCCCAATGTGGGCGAGGTGATAGCATATGGTCAGAGGATCATTAGGAGTAAACTGAACTGAAATTACAATTCATCTGCTAATGTAGGCATCCACAAGCAGTGGGGATACTCCACTTATTCAGTGGGTGAAATTATTACATTATTAAAGGCGGCAAGCCAGCCATTTAAATCCTCACTTCCATTTATTAACGTGGGGGGAATACAGTCCACACAACCACTTATTTAGTGGGGGGAAACTTACAATTAAAGAAAGATGATTATTTAAACTCAACCACTCAATTGTGGGAGTATGAAATTTAAACTAATTGCAGCAAATAAAATAAATAGCTGTTAGTACTACTAATCAGCTTTACAATGAATAGAAATAGCTGCAAATAAGAGAGATAAGCTTCTAGAATGTTCTTTATCCACACTGGCGGTAAACCATCCAGGGGTTACATATATGAGAGATTAATCATAAGATTTTGCAGCTAATTAAATGACTGGAACAGTACTACTGTTTACAGTCTTACAATGATAAACAACTGCAATTTTCAAGTGTTATTACAATCTTTACAAAGCACAATGAAATAGAAGATTTTTCCACTTGATATCCTCTCAATTAATGAAGCTTAAAACCAAAATCAGAATACTGAAGCAAACTGATATAAAAATCAGCAATCTGGAAATGATTATCAGCAAACTGAAAACACATAAAAATAATCACAACTCCTTCACAATACCTCCAGAAGATGAAATATAGCTTGCAAAAGCTCTTGAGAAGGTTGGCGCCCAATTCACAATGATAAAAAGCATCTAAACTCAACCATTAATTTATGCACGAATCCCAATGCTCTCCAAAAAGGTACAGCCTCCTTGCAAGGGCGATTTTGCTTAATAAAATCTGAAACTTGGAATTAAATTTTGATAACCTCCAAATATGGTCGCCTCTATTATAGAAATGCAATGATCAAATACCCAAACCAAATAAAATTCATACTAAAAGCTGTTTACAAAAATCACTTTCGGCCATGATAAACCAGCAACATAAAAACTGGAAATATCTCACCAAAACTCCACAATAATGCTCAATATGTACTTCTGGATGAAGCACACTCTCAATCCACCACCTAGGGAACCATAGTTGCAGGCCCGAAGAATGGAATAAATTTGCTAAGCTTTCCCTTAGCCGGATTCTGGATTCATTCCAACAGCGTAACTTTGCTCTTCAAAAATATGCATAATCAGCTCTTCAAACAACAACAATATATAAATTTCAATTGGCAAATGAAGCAACAAGAACTCTTGAAATTTCAAGAAGTTGAATCACTTCAACTTCCAAAAGGGATGCCACCTTTTTGCATTTTACTTTTTTGAATTAATATACTATTACTCAACCTCCTTTTCACTTTGCAACAAATAAGCATTTAATAAATTATTAAATGCACAATTGACCCCCTTAATGGCCCCTCTTTAAAAACAACATGAAGTTATTACTCCTAGGCGTGGGGTACAATTGAGAAATATGAAATTTGACTAAGTATAAAAACTGAGTCCATGGAGATAACCAAAACCAATGCCAATATTGAAACTGATGGATAGCAAGATGACTTGAGTTGAGCTGCTGATGATGCTACTGCCAAATTTAGACTTACTAAAAATAGCCAACTGCTATAAATAGTAAGTTCACATCAAAACAACAGATAGCCAAATTGAACACTAACTTGCAAAGGATTGAATTGCTGCTAGACAGATACTGCCAAAAGATAGACTTGCTAAAAATAGCAATTGCTATAAATAGTAAGTCTGCACAACATCCTCTGAATGCCAACTGAGCAATATCTGAAAGAGGAAACCCTAATTTTCCACCTTAGCTTAGCCTACGGATTTCCGGAAATAGGCTAAATCCTATTGAAGAGTGTAGGGCCAAAATGGGGACATTACAGTCCGCCCTTCCCAAAATTGCTTCTCCTCGAGCAATGCCACCACACTCCAAGGGAACAATTTGATCCTTACCATGCCAAATAGGATCCTAGGGTCCCAAATTATCCTAGGAGAGGGATAGCACCAACTGATGTAAGCACTGCACTGCTGGATGCCAACACAAGAAATCACCAGATTAAAATTAAACTGAAACATCATGGGAATAAATTCTAGAAGACCATCATTGGCTTCATCATCTTCAACTATGTAATCATAAACCCAAGTGATACTAGGATTCCAAATCTTTCTCAGGAACACTGTTCCTCTAATTCGTTGCGCTACTCTGATTAATACAACTGAATGCTCAAAGTGGACCAACATGTCACAATCCACAAAAGACAATGCATCAAACATGTCAGTGCCTGGGTCCCATATCAGTCTGTAGGACCTCCAAACCTTGTCAAAATTTTGATCAGCAACAAAAATATTTTCAAACATGCTTCTAAACCCATGCCAAACCAAGAGCAAAGCTCCACACTCCATCCCTATCCAAGAGGATGCACAATGCTTCCTTTGAAGCAAACTGATTTCACTGAAAGAACTCCAAGAAATATTCACATATCTCACATCAAGAGTCTCAATTTGACAAATCAAATCAGCTAATAACTCGCTGTCCCAAAAAGTAATGTATGAGTTGGTACCACAAAATTCACTGTCAACTATCAATGAACAACCCATACTTGAACTTTGACCATACAAAAACATTCCCTTGCTTATTTTTGGTAGAAATTCAATGCAGATAGGAGGTGGAGAGGCCTGGAAATGAAGTAACCAGCTTCCCAAGAGGTCTGAAATAATCATCTTGAGATCTGATTTTTGGAAAATCAGCATCCAAGAAGACAAGCAACAGCTGCAACATAAGAATTTTTGATCAAAATGAGCATCATTGCTCATGAACCAAGCTTGTGGCACCTTTAGCAAAAAACCCCATGCCACCACAAACCAACTTCTGATCATATTTCCTTCCCAGAACACCAATTTATGATCAAAAATAAAGAACCAGTGACATAGAAAGAAGGAAGCAGCAAACATAAAACATAATTTTTGACACTTATCTCTCCATCCAACCTTCTTTTTATGCATTTCATTCTTCACAAGAAAAAACTTGAGATCCCAAATACTAATTTGCAATTGAAGACATTTTCCAACACAAAAGCAACTGGTCACAACTACATTCTGAATATTATATGTTGGTTTATCTACTTTGAAATTACCTTCTTCCCAAGTAATGCCAGGATCCCAAACTAACAACCATGAAGAACCACTTCTCAAACTGATAATTGCTCTCATACGAATCCTTTGATTCGCTTGTTCCATCTGCAATGCCACTTCTTGAAATTTCAAGAAGTATTCAACCAACCTTTGTTCATTGAAGAAATCAAATCCAGAATCTTGTGATATGACTTGCCGGAAAAATTCCATGAATCCTTCATCAAATACAATTCTGAAATCTATCACTCTAAGAGAAGATGGTGATGAACTAAAATCTGATATGAGCCTCACAAGCATCTTCATCAAAAAATAAATTAAACCTTCATCAACAAACCCATCAACTCTTTGTTGATGAACAATAAGAATGCCTTCATTTCTTTGTGTTTCAAGAGTTACCAATTCTTGCCAAGTGGATGCACTAGGAGCAACAATAGATTCAACTTCATGCAACTCACGTATCAACTCTCCAATGCTGGAAGACAATCTCAAATCCCCTTCTTCAATAATCTTTGAAACAATTTTTTCATCATTTTCAAAAAGAGGATTTACATAAACCTTACTAGCACCTTCTTCATACAAGAGATTGTCAAAAGCTTGAAAAACTTGAGAATGTGAATGCTTTGGTCTCTCAGGACAGCATTCCAAATCATATGTTTCTTGTATGAGATCAAGCTCATCAAGAATTTCTTGAAGCTCCTCAGCTCTTCTATTGTTTTCTTGCTCCCATGAATATTGAACAGCAAAAATCTGATTCTCTGCTTCAGTTAGAGTCTCATGCACTTCTTGTAACTTTGCTTTGGTAAGCTCATTCCACTCCAATGCCTTGTCAACAATATTGGCCACTATGTCTTTGTCACGAAGGATGTGCAAAAGACTAGATTTAATTTCCTCCAAAGTAAATTTAATAGACTGCATGTCATCAATAGAAATGCAACATACAACTTCTCCCCTAGGCACATCATAAATCAACTGTTCTACATGTCTATGAATTCTATCAAGATTTGACAAAATTTGAATTCCAATGTGTGAACTTGAGCTGCAATCATTATATACTGGTTGAGATGATGTAGAACAATTTTGATGGATAAAGATTTCAAAAATGGTTTGAGTTGTACTCCTCAACTTGTCTCGCATATGATGAACACTTCATCATTCCATCCATAGTGCCTTCCAATTCCTTAGCTTTTTTCCGGTGAAGAAAAATCTGCTTTATAACTACTAGAAATTTCACCTTCCATGTTGTCTCCTACACATGATTCTAGGGAGTTAGTCAAATCAGCTTTGGAATAGGAAGTGACTACTGCTTCCCCTATCTCTTTCTCCTCTTTAGCTTGACTTTCAAACGAGCATCCTTCGGAATTGTGAAGAAGCAATTCGCTGATTGAATTCATAACTCCTTCCATCCCAACTTCTTCTTCATTTGGATCTGCACTTATGGCCTCTTCATGCATCTTTGTTTCAACTTTTGTTTCCAAAAGTTCTTTCTTTGAATCTTCAACATGAGGCTTCTTAACAGAAGCCAACTCACTGTTCTCCTTTGTAGAAAGCAAGAGTACTTAACTAGTCTTCAAGGCTTCCACTGACATATTACATTCTTCTATAGAATGCTTGGATAAGTGCAAATTTGTGGATACCCCTTGAACTTTTGCAATGTCTTCAAAGGGATTCCAATTTTCATCCTCCTCTTCAGCTTCAAAAATATCCTTTTTGTTCACAACAATCTTCTTCAAAAATGGTTTCAACTTATCTTCACATTGATTGAAAATTTCTTTAACTAACAAATCAGCAGTGCGAGAAATCTGCTCTTCACGTTTATAAGCATCCAAGAGAAGAGTTTGGACACTTTCAGGAAGACTATCAGCTTCTTTAATTGTAGAGATTAGAACATTCATAACAGCTGCAAGCATACTCTCTTCTTGCTCACTCCAGGTCGAGGTGAAAAGATAATTAAACAAGTGATAAATTTGATTCTCCATCTCAAATTATATCAATAAGATGCAAGCACCAACTTCAGAAAATGTCTTTAAAACAGCAGCTCTTCTTAAAAACAAGCTACTACAAGTTTCATCCAAATCTTGAAAACATTCCACTATCATATTTAATATGATCTTCATGGTTTCAACATCATAAGGCAAATGGGGATTTACAATTCTCATTATCTCCATGAAATAAGAAGAAATCAGCAACTTGGTCTCTTCATCAGGATGCCCCAACCAATAGGGCTGATTCAAAAAATTCACTGCAGGAGCTAGTGCCAACTCCATTATCTCTGAAGGTGATGGCTTCACTTGTCTCAAACATTGTTCTAACAAATGAAGAATGTTCTCTTCATTTTCCTTTGACTGAAATTTTTTACCAAGTCTCTTTCCAACCATAAAGAGAGTCTCTGCCAACTTCATCTCTTCTTCACTAGCCATGCCTAACTGCCAACCTCTGGATACCACAAGAAATTGAACTAAAATCTGCACTGACTTTCGGTGTAGTACCGAAGATCTCTATCACTCTTCTGCCTAAACATGAAGCACTGATCAACAGGATGGTAGGATCTTCTGCTCTGATACCACTGAAATATTCCCCTTAATTTTTTTTTCTCAAAATTTAACACACAAACCAGCAACAAGTCACTGATTAGCGTTAGCTCCAAAAGTAAATCAGCATGGAAGTAACTCTAACCAAGAATGTTCACCAAGATCCCAATGTGGGCGAGGTGATAGCATATGGTCAGAGGATCATTAGGAGTAAACTGAACTGAAATTACAATTCATCTGCTAATGCAGGCATCCACAAGCAGTGGGGATACTCCACTTATTCAGTGGGTGATATTATTACATTATTAAAGGCGCAAGCCAGCCATTTAAATCCTCACTTCCACTTATTAACGTGGGGGGAATACAGTCCACACAACCACTTATTTAGTGGGGGGAAACTTACAATTAAAGAAAGATGATTATTTAAACTCAACCACTCAATTGTGGAGTATGAAATTTAAACTAATTGCAGCAAATAAAATAAATAGCTGTTAGTACTACTAATAGCTTTACAATGAATAGAAATAGCTGCAAATAAGAGAGATAAGCTTCTAGAATGTTCTTTATCCACACTGGCGGTAAACCATCCAGGGGTTACATATATGAGAGATTAATCATAAGATTTTGCAGCTAATTAAATGACTGGAACAGTACTACTGTTTACAGTCTTACAATGATAAACAACTGCAATTTTCAAGTGTTATTACAATCTTTACAAAGCACAATGAAATAGAAGATTTTTCCACTTGATATCCTCTCAATTAATGAAGCTTAAAACCAAAATCAGAATACTGAAGCAAACTGATATAAAAATCAGCAATCTGGAAATGATTATCAGCAAACTGAAAACACATAAAAATAATCACAACTCCTTCACAATACCTCCAGAAGATGAAATATAGCTTGCAAAAGCTCTTGAGAAGGTTGGCGCCCAATTCACAATGATAAAATAGCATCTAAACTCAACCATTAATTTATGCACGAATCCCAATGCTCTCCAAAAAGGTACGGCCTCCTTGCAAGGGCGATTTTGCTTAATAAAATCTGAAACTTGGAATTAAATTTTGATAACCTCCAAATATGGTCGCCTCTATTATAGAAATGCAATGATCAAATACCCAGAACCAAATAAAATTCATACTAAAAGCTGTTTACAAAAATCACTTTCAGCCATGATAAACCAGCAACATAAAAACTGGAAATATCTCACCAAAACTCCACAATAATGCTCAATATGTACTTCTGGATGAAGCACACTCTCAATCCACCACCTAGGGAACCATAGTTGCAGGCCCGAAGAATGGAATAAATTTGCTAAGCTTTCCCTTAGCCGGATTCTGGATTCATTCCAGCAGTGTAACTTTGCTCTTCAAAAATATGCATAATCAGCTCTTCAAACAGTAACAATATATAAATTTCAATTGGCAAATGAAGCAACAAGAACTCTTGAAATTCCAAGAAGTTGAATCACTTCAACTTCCAAAAGGGATGCCACCTTTTTGCATTTTACTTTTTTGAATTAATATACTATTACTCAACCTCCTTTTCACTTTGCAACAAATAAGCATTTAATAAATTATTAAATGCACAATTGACCCCCTTAATGGCCCCTCTTTAAAAACAACATGAAGTTATTACTCCTAGGCGTGGGGTACAACTGAGAAATATGAAATTTGACTAAGTATAAAAACTGAGTCCATGGAGATAACCAAAACCAATGCCAATATTGAAACTGATGGATAGCAAGATGACTTGAGTTGAGCTGCTGATGATGCTACTGCCAAATTTAGACTTACTAAAAATAGCCAACTGCTATAAATAGTAAGTTCACATCAAAACAACAGATAGCCAAATTGAACACTAACTTGCAAAGGATTGAATTGCTGCTAGACAGATACTGCCAAAAGATAGACTTGCTAAAAATAGCAATTGCTATAAATAGTAAGTCTGCACAACATCCTCTGAATGCCAACTGAGCAATATCTGAAAGAGGAAACCCTAATTTTCCACCTTAGCTTAGCCTACGGATTTCCGGAAATAGGCTAAATCCTATTGAAGAGTGTAGGGCCAAAATGGGGACATTACAACAAGTTATATCTTCATGTGTACACGTCTCTTCCATCCTTAAGACTTCACAATAGTGTCCCTCAAATCCTTCATCTCTTTGTCTAGTCTTCACACTCTTCGTATAGGATTGTTGTTCATTGGATGTGGCTGCCTTAGATGACTGAGTTTCTGCTGTGGATGATGAAGAATTTTCCAAGCTCAACTCCAAACAAAGCTCATCAACCTGAATTTCTGATTCTTGAAGGGCCATTTGAGTGCTCTTCAAAGAATCCATAGTAACCTTAAGCTCATAGGTAAGCTTATCAACTTCATCTTCTTTCCCTCTTAGTGCATCAAAATATATCTCATCAAGCTTGAGAAGATGATCTCTATCTGAAAGTAGGTGTTAGCAATTTGATTTCATTATTATCAAGGCTTCTTTGAGTACCTGTAAGTCTACAAGAGATAGTTCTCTTTCAAAGTTCTTGTGTGTCCTCGTAGCCCTCCAACAATAATCTGCCATCAATTTATGAGTATTATCAAAATGGGTTAGGGCTGCAATAATCATGTCTTCATTGACCTTCAATTGCCTTGCCAAATGACAGGACTTGTGGGGCCTATCATCTTCATACAATTTTTTTGATTTATATTCACAACCATGCTTCCCAAAATCAACTACCTCTATGACATCTTTTCCACACAACTCATGTTTTGAGGCTAGGTCAACATCAAATTCAATCAAGGCATCATTGTCATAGTAGTGAGTAGAATTATCTTCTTCTCATAGGACAACATCATCATCATCATGCACAATAGAGGAATCATCATTATAAGAGTAGGGTGTCAAAATGCAAGTAGATTCATGCTCCTCATTGGTTGCTAGTCTAGAGGGTGTATGCACAATCATAAAGTGATCCCTCAATTCTTGCAGTGCTAAATCAATTTAATCAAAGTCACTTTTCTCACTACATGACAAAATTTCTGTATTGCTTTCATATGTATGGACCATAGTAACGAGACTTGGACTTGGCTCGAACTCGGCGAGGGTGACTCGACTCGAGACTTGGGACTCGGCGCCTGGACCCAGCGCAGACTCGGCAAAATGAAAAACCCTAGAAATTTAGAGATTTTTAAGGATTTAAAACTTGTTTCAAGCACCCTTTATTGAATAAACCTTAAAGACACAATAACATCATTAAATAGAAGCAAATTTGATCACATACACAAGTATACATTGATCACATAAGTATAAAGTACACAAATTGTAGTTGAGATGCTAACGGAAATAGCACACTTTGATATATAAATATAGTCAAATGTATACAAAACTCATGGCATATGAAATCCATGACATCAAATGTTCCAAACAAATATGAAATATCAAAACAATAACTACAAGTCTATGGCTCAAAGGAGTTTGCATCCTTCCTATGAAGGCATCTAAGGTGGGTCCTAGATGATGTAGCAACTGTAGCAACTTGTAGCCATAGTCTAGGGGCAACACCCCTAGCGAGGTCGAGGGGTAGCTCCCCTCGTGGGGTCCCAGGGCAGCGCCTTGGGCACGCTCCCTGTTGCAATACAGGGTGGGGTCGAGGGGTGCAGCCCCCGCCACCAAGCCCAAATTAAGACCGCCAAAACCATACAAACCTTCATGGCGTACATCATTTTGCATTCACAATAAGTTTAAAAAAAAAGTTATAACTTTAAATTTCATGTAATTTTTTGCACTTTTCAAACCCTGCCACTTGCCGAGTCCTACTGATGAGACTGGCCTGGACTCGGTGAGTCCAGCGAGTCCACCAGAGTTGGTGAGTCCAGCCAGGACTTGGTAGGACTTGACCGAGTCTGAATCCGTGCCCCTAGGACTCGGCCAGGGTGACTCGACTCGCAACTTGCTGAGTCTTGGCGAGTCCTGGCGAATCTTGTTTCAATGGACATCATCACTATCCAAGTTATCCAAATCAGAAATTGATTCCTTACCAATAAGATGTAGAGTTGGTGAAGCAATGCTAGGCTCATGCAATGGAACATTAGTAGAATTCATACCTCCATAGCTGATCAATCAATGCTGGTTTAGCAAACTCCGGGACAACATTTTCTTCAATCTTGTGGTCGCCACGAAGACTTACGTGTTCTCCACTTGTTGTTGCAATAGTTGATTCTTGCTTGTCCACATCCTCATATGGCTGAAGTGAACTTTGAACATGGCTTCATCCTCTTTGGGGCTTCCACATGTATGGCTAGGAGTCCAAACTTCTAGACATGTTGACTGATTTTTGTCTTTCCCATGATCACTTGTAGGCTCCAAATCACAAGCAAGTGATTCCTCTTTCTTTTCTATGCTTTCCTGAATTCTTCAAAGTTAACTTCTGGTGATTTTCATTCTGATTCAAATTTCGTTTCCTCCAACAAAATTGATTTCTTTGGGTCTTGTTCCTTGACCTCCTCCTTAGCCGTTTTCCTTATGTATTCATATACGCCTATTTTGTGGGGGAATCGGTACTTGAGTGCCTTAAAGTACACATCAAAGGGAACATAAGCCTTTGCATGATCTGACAAACTTTGGTATTGGTCCAAAATTTTGGAAGCTTCAGATGGGTACCTTTCTTGTTCCAGCAAACCCATGGTACGACGAAGAGTGTAAGGTGGCTAAAAGGAGGCTGAAAATACCTGGCTGCGAACAAATAAACAAAATGTTGTATGAAAAATTAGTAAGATCAAAAAAAGAGGAATACATGATAGTAAGAAGGAGGGAGCTAATCTTTCTTGGGAAACATAATCTGAAGGATTTTTGGAGAGAATTGCAGCAGGCTAGAGGTACTACAGAAAATAATATTACGGACATTCAATGGCTAGAATACGCAAAAAAGTTGTATGAAAGAGACCAAGAAAAAACCCACCCTTCGACAATTAATTCTAATGATAAGCTTTTCTCCACAAAGGATATCAAGGGTGGTATTAAAGCTTTGGCGGTGGGCAAGGCTCGAGATATTGATGGGTTACAAGCTGAATACTTGAAATGGGGATTAGAGCTTGGCACCACATATCAAAAAGATTTTCAATAGGGTCATTCAACATGCTTTCCCAACAAACTGGACCACGAGTGTTGTTATCCCTCTCCACAAGAGTGGGGATGTCAACAACCCATCAAATTATCGCACCATAATGATTAACCCTCTCTTTGGGAAGCTCTTTGGGAGCATGGTGGAGCGAAGAATCAGTCGTTGGGCCGAAAAGGAGGGTAAGAGGGCGAAAGGGCAAGTGGGTTTCAAACCAAAACATTCTACTATTGACCACTGCATTACCCTCAGGCACATGGTTGAAAAAGTTTGGGATAAACAAGGTGGCGAGGTTTTCTGTTGCTTCGTTGACTTCAAAAAGGCTTTCAATACAGTCCCTAGAAATAAACTTTGGGACAAAATGGAACAACTTGGGATTCCAGAAAAATATAGGGCTGCTGTCCACAGGCTTTATGAGCAGGTGGGGGCCAAAATTAGAACAAAGGCAGGTCTTTCCGAGTGCTTTGGGAGTGACATTGGAGTCAAGCAAGGCTGCCCTTTGTCCCCTATTTTATTCGGGCTATACATAGACAAGTTAGAAGAGTGGTTGGACAAACGGGGAGGAGATGGTGTTCTTTTGGCCACTTATGTGATTAGGTTGCTGTTGTATGTGGATGATCTTACTTTAATGGCAAATTCCGAAAATAGTCTTCAAGAGCACCTAAAAACTTTGGAACTTTTCTGTCAAGATGTGGGGATGCAGGTCAACATCAGCAAGACCAAGGTCATGATTTTTACGTTGAAAAGAGCCAAAAAACAAATAAATTTTGAGTTTGAGGGAAACACTTTGCAGGTGGTGAATGAGTACAAATATTTGGGACTAGGTTTTTGTAACAATCTTAATTGGGAGGCGTGTAGGACGAAAAGAATTCAAGGGGGTTGGAAAGCTCTTTACCTACTCCAAAATAGATGTAAGTCAGCTGAGTTATGGGATTGGAGAACAAAAAAGAAGCTTTTTGGGCTGCTTGTTACCTCGGTGGTTCTTTATGGCTGCGAAGTTTGGGGCAGCAGCACGTTAGCTGTAAAATGGAAACAAATAGAAAGACTTCAAAAGCACTTAATCACAAGTAATTTCAAAATAAAAACTACGGTCCCTTATGAGATTTTTTTAGCTGAAGCTGGGGCCTTTCCAATGGAAATGGCAGCGTTAATTCGCTTATTAGGCTATTTGCAAAGAATAGAGAATATGGAAGAACATCGTTGGCCCAAAACTGTGGTGGAAGAAGAATTAACTAGAAGGAAGAACACGTGGATGAAACAAAATGTCAAGTGGATGGGAAAATGGGGGATCAACATGCAAGAGTGTCCAAGCAAAAAAGTCGAGATGAAAAGGTATGTAAAAGAGAAAGTCAAAAACACCATGTGGTTGAAGCAACTTGGCCGGAAGAGTGAGCACTATGTTTTGCATTTAAATCCTACTTGTGATCATGAACAAAAATTTTACATAGGGGCAGATATAAAATGGAAGGCTAAAATGCTGATAGCTCAGTTGAGAACTAGCTCGCATCGTTTGAGATGCGAAACGGGAAGATGGAAAATACCCAAAGAGGGGTGGTCGGATAGAATCTGTTGTTTCTGCTCTTCGGGTTTAGTGGAGATAGAGTGGCACTACGTTATGGAGTGCAAAGCTTATGAGGACATCCAATATTGTTACTTAGATTTGTTAAAAGTCAAATCATTAGCGGCTTTGTTTGAAGAGGAAAAGATTGATAAAACATCAAGTTACTTGACCAAAATTCACAGTAGAAGAAACAAAATCAGCAAAGAGATTGAAAACAACAGTAGGTAGTTTGGTGCAGCGGTTTTGTTGTATTGGCAAAGGCGGTTTGCCGGTTTTATCTCTTGTGTCCCATAGACTAGCTGGTCTCACGAACATAATTAAAATCATTCATTCATTCATTCGTATTTTTAACAATATCTCTTGAATAGGATCTATGTCTTCTTCCTTGGGTAAAACTTTAGGTCGCTAATCTATTTTCTTTCTCCAAGGTTCCCTCGTGTCCGTTGTAGATCTACATTCACCAAAATAGACTTGCAGGCTAGTAGGACACACTTGCTCTGATACCATTGTAATGTCCCTAGGGTTTACTCACATTGAAATTTAAATATCAAACCCAAATTATCACTGTAAAACCCTAGCTTATGACAATCAGTACCACAAATCTGGAAACACTAATAATTAATGACAGATGTACTCAGATCAAGCATATATATATTTTTGATGCCAAATTAGGGTTTGTAGTGTGAACTTTACATTTACAGCAATTTGTCCTTAGTTCATAACTGAACTTACATACAACTGATTTTTGCTTACAAATGGTTTGTTTGCCTCTTAGGAGGTACAAGGAGTGCTGAGATCTGAATATGGATGACTGTAAACCCTAGTGCAATGCCCAGATCTCAAATGAATGGCATGTTCAGATTTGGGGCAGCAAACACATATATATGCACAATAGCTGTTAGATTCCCTTTCCTTGGCCCACAGAATGTCCTAAGTGATGAATTTCTCCAATGATGGAAGATCTGAGTTATAACTCTTTTGCCAACTGTGCCTAATATCACTTGACAGCTGGATCTGGTATACGTGAATTGAATTTGTGAACAAATGAAGTGCTGTCCCTTCTGTAGTCTCGCCCTCTTTATTGTGAAATTCCCCCTTGGCGCCCTTTTAAAACTGAGAGGGTTCCTTGAACAATTGATGGATGGCTTCTTACCAGGCAGTTCTTGAAACAATCCTGATCTCCTTCAGTGCTTGCACCTTGAAATTGAAATTGTTCACCAAGTATTAGTCCAATCTGCAAACCCTGTTTGGATCTACCCAGATAGAGGTAGGGTTTTCGTCCTTACCTCAAAAGTGCAATTGAGGGTTTTTGTCCTTCTTGCACTGGTAACTGCAATTGCAAAGGATTACACAAAATTTCCTGCCTCCAAAAAGGAAAGATGTCTTCTTCTTATAGCATGTTGTTGATGTTATAGCAGCTTTGGCACATTCTTCCAGCCTTGAGTCAAGACATAAAATTCATATAGCCTATTGGCTATTTATTTTATTAAGATAATTAAAAGTGAAGAGGCGCTTCACTTGGCAACAATGCAATTTTAATTTGGCTGACCTTGTAATTCGCTTCATTTATTTGTAATTGTATTTTCCATATGTGGCCAACCTTGTACATGAAGAGTTGTGACCTCTCTTTCACATTGTATTTATACAAGGTCATTTCCATCCTTTCAACCATCAAGCAAGTTCGATTCATTCCTTCATTCGATTGAATTTCTTCAAGGGCAGATTTAGATATTAAGGAAGGGCAGATTATTATCTGTCATTGCATCTAGTGTTGGTGCTGAGTACTGGCCTTGTGATTGGCCTCATCGTAAAGAGAATTGTTGCCATTATTGATATATATAAGAGAGATCTTTGTTGCTAGGGTTTTTCTCCCTCAAGTGGAGGGTTTTCCCAGGGTATATGCTGTGTTTTTTTTTTTCGACTACAGGAATTGGGTAGCACGACCCCCTATAAACTGCAGTGCGCCTGGTAAACTTTTTAACGTGACCGGCGGCGCTGGCGCGACACGCCCTTTGGTACCACGGGGGTGGGGGAGACTAGACGTCGTGACCAATCTCCTGCAACAAGAAAGATTTAGCCAACCGAGCTAGGGCCCCAACCCCAGGGTATATGCTGTGTTATTGTGTCTGATTTTTTGAATTAAATTCTGCTTTTATATCTGATCATATAAAACTAACACATGTTTGGTTGATCTAGAAGAACCAAGTCGGCGTCCCACATTTGAAAGAGAGTTGGCACCCAAAAGATTCAAGGTCGGCTTCAAAAGGAACTTATTATTATTAAGATAATTAATATTATTATTAAAATAAGGGTTGGTCTAAAATTGGGTGCCCAAATTAAATTATCAAATATCTTATTTATTTATTATATTTATTTAAAATATTATTAATATATTTAATTTAAAATATCTAAACTAGTGTTTAAAGACACTTTTCCCACCTTTGCAAAAATTCAAATTTTTTAAACCAAAGGGAACATGATAGTTTATGAAGAACTTTTTTACCAGAATGTTTCTCAGTATCATAAAAATTTAAAATTAAGAATTTATGAACATCCTCTCAATATATATTGACATCAAGAAGTAGACATTGAGATGTCTGGACACAAATAATTGATCAGATGAATAGAAAGACAACTTTTGCAAATTATAGAATCAAGAAAATTTGAACTTGCTAGTGACTGGGTTATTTTGTGAGTATCATGAACCTAAATCCTTCAC
Organism: Sequoia sempervirens; assembly: GCA_007258455.2. Classification (NCBI taxonomy): domain Eukaryota; kingdom Viridiplantae; phylum Streptophyta; class Pinopsida; order Cupressales; family Cupressaceae; genus Sequoia; species Sequoia sempervirens. The sequence continues at coordinate 68,660 of VDFB02014200.1, forward strand.
TTTATTACAACATAAGACCAGAATCAAATATTCATTAGTTTCACTCATTTTGCAATCAAGTGGTTGGCCTTGTTGTCCCTATATTTTTGTGCCCTAATTAGAAGAAAACTAAAGATGACATGACATCAATAGAACAGAAAAGTGTATAGATAGTTGTTAAAGATGGTGCTTTATGCTAATCAAATGTATAATAGGCATAAACTATTACTAATGCTGGTCAAAACATTGTTGTGCTTATTTTTTTGGCTGGAAGTCTGATGAAGACGGACAACAATTCTCAACTCAAATCCCAAATTTTAGATTACAACCAACTCAGAAAACGATTAAATCAAAATTGACAATAACTTGTGTAAATTTTTAATCGATTTACAATTACACACTTACAAACACCAATTTACAAGTAAGCAAATAACCTTTATTATAACAGATTTCATGAAAGACATTACAAGTTCATGTAACTCCTTTGCCTCCCTCACCCTTCAACTTCGACTTTTCATTTTCCTCTCTTACCTACTCGACCTCGTCCGTTGGCATGCCTCTGTCTTCAAGCATACAGTCAAATTCTCTGTCCTGGCAAACTATCTTGTCACCTCTTTGTGATGCATTAAAAGTCATAACCTACAGGTTCTCACACACTGTTTAACGGTTATGCTTTTTTTATCACCACCTTAAGGATCATCAATTCATTCCTCTTTAATTTTACTCAGACATGCTACTCTCACTTAACAGAATAGCCCATTATCTCTATCGACTTTCACAATGATTCCATTCACATTCTCTTCCCATTTCCATCGGCCTTTGCAAGTTCTCTTATTCTGCGCACTCCTTTCTCTTACCATCCACGACATATCCTCTCTTCTCCTCGAGATTCATTTGTGCTGGCAAATCACCTTTCCTGCGACCAGTCTACCGTAGCATTCTTCTCTCGGCACATTCCTTGCATATTTTTCTTTGTATTAAGTTGTTCCCATGCGGGGAATTTACCATCGTTTTTGAAAATTCAAGCATAGATAAACTTTGCACAACAATTCCAAAACCATAAAGGTTCCTTATTCCATGGCATGAGCTCACATGTCTAAGACTCTTTCTTTCACACCCCCTCCTCTCTTATTTGTCAGCTTCTCCATATATGCTTTCCCCTCCAAGCTGCGTTTCACAACATTGCGCTTGGTCTTCCTTTTGTCATATCTTCCTTACATAGTCGACCTTTTGAACTTCTTCGTCCCTTTGTTTATTTTCCACAACCTCTCATTATTTATCTCTTTTATGCTATTTTGATTGTCTTTTATTGAGGAAGATGGCACGACAAGCCAATCAATCCCTCTTGCTGAATATGAAACACCTGACCTTTTAAGTTCTGCTATATGCTCTATGTTGACATTGCTGCTTACTTAGTCGATGGATTTGATCTTGCCTTTCAAATGTCTTGTTGAATGATATAATAACATGGTTACATTATATGGAAAGATGCAGATTTAGTCGTCTCCAAACTAATAATAATGTCTAAATCAAACCATGACTTCCCTAAACTGTGAGCTCTTATCAAACCACCACTATGTATTAATGAAAGAAGCAAACATGTGAACAATACCAAACTGTGCAATACGGCATGTTACCGGTGAAATCGATTGTCACATCAAGTGTTGCGAGTGGATAGGAACAAACCAAAACAACCCAAAATTGGAAAAAATGATTGCAAAATTTTTTTTGGTTGACGTAGGATTGCCTATGGACCTGAATGCTCCTGCATCAGACACGCCAGGTAAGAAATTTGTGAGCATGGGCTCACAAAGGTGGAGCTGAGTGATAGGACCACTCTTCGAGGCTGTAGATAATCTCTAGTGAACTCCATCGCTGAAAGCCCGACCTCCTTGGCCAAATAGCACGTCCTCCTTTGCCAAGTGCTCTTCCTCTTCTCTCCATTCCCTCTTCTGACATGTCTTCACTACAACTCTTCCCTTGCAACCTCCATGCTACAATCGTACCTCAATCTCATGAAGATTCACTTCGTCTGCTATAATCTGCCACTTTCACAACTTTTATTTGCACCTTCCACCCTCAATCATTTGGGACTCCACACACCTGCAACGATACTTTTGAGCTTCTCTCATGCTTCCAACTCTGCGCTTTCCAGCCCTCAATTTCTCGTGACTCTACGCACCTGCAATGGTACTTTTGAGCTCCTCAATCGTGCTTCCACTATCCATAGGTTTCGTCACAAGCTACCTCACATTCGGCAATCTGCTTGTGCCCCCAAAACCTCTGCTCACTCTCCTCTCCACCTATAGGTCTTGGTGCAAACCGCCTCTCTCTCGGTGCTCTATCCGCACACTCAAGACCATTGGCTTTGATACCACTTGATGAAGACGGAAAACAATTCTCAACTCAAATCCCAAATTTTAGATTACAACCAACTTAGAAAACGATTAAATCAAAATTGACAATAACTTGTGTCAATTTTTAATTGATTTACAACTACATAGTTACAAACACCAATTTACAAGTAAGCAAATAACCTTATTATAACAGATTTCATGAAAGACATTACAAGTTCACGCAACTCCTTTGCCTCCCTCACTCTTCAACTTCTACTTTTCATTTTCCTCTCTCACCTACTCGACCTTGTCCGCTGGCATGCCTCTGTCTTCAAGCATACAATCAAATTCTCCGTCCTGGCAAACTATCTTGTCGCCTCTTTGCGATGCATTAAAAGTCATAGCTTGCAGGTTCTCACACATTGTCTAACGGTTACACTTTCTTTGTCACCACCTTAAGGAAACCATTCTTGTCCTCAATTCGTTCCTCTTTAATTGTACTCACACATGCTACTCTCACTTAACAGCATAGCCCATGATCTCTATCGACTTTCACAATGATTCCATTGACATTCTCTTCCCATTTCCATCGGCCTTTGCAAGTTCTCTTATTCTGCGCACTCCTCTCTTTTACCATCCATGCCATATCGTCCCTTCTTGAGATTCATCTGTGCTGGCAAATCACTTTTCTAGCAACCAATCTACCATAGCATTCTTCTCTTGGCGCATTCCTTGCATATCCCACTCTGTATTAAGTTGTTCCCATGTGGGGAATTTACCACCGTTTTTGAAAATTCAAGCATAGGTAAACACTCCATGGTCATTCCAAAACCATACTGGTTCCTTATTCCATGGCGTCTCCTTACATCATAAATTTTTAGTCTTTAAGAAAGCCTCACTTTTCACTAGCTGCGCACCATCCTCTTTGGATTCTTATGCTAACATTCTTCTAACTTGCTGTTGTATGATTTGCGCCTTAGGTTTTTCTATTAATTGTCTTCTGGTCTACACAAACTTGGAGGAGACATGGGATCACATGTCTAAGACTCTTTCTTTCGCGCCCCTCCTCTCTCCTACTTGTTTCAGCTTCTCCACATATACTTCCCCTCCAAGCTGCGTTTCACAACATTGCGCTTGGTCTTCCTTTTGTCATATCTTCCTTACATAGTCGGCCTTTTGAACTTTTTCATCTGTTTGTTTATTTTCCACAACCTCTCATTATTTATCTCTTTTATGCTGTTTTGGTTGTCTTTTCCTGAGGAAGATGGCACGACCAGCCAATCAATCCCTCTTGCTGAGTATGAAACGCCCGACCTTTTAAATTCCGCTATATGCTCTGTGTTGACATTGCTGCTTACTTAGTCAATGGATTTGATCTTGCCTTTCAAATGTCTTGTTGAATGATATAATAACATGGTTACATTATATGGAAAGATGCAGATTTATTCAGCTTCAAACTAATAGTAATGTCTAAACCAAACCATGACTTCCCTAAACCATGAGCTCTTATCAGACCACCACTATGTATTGATGAAAGAAGCAAACATGTGAACAATACCAAACTGTGCAATACATGTTACCGATGAAATCGATTTTCACATCAAGTGTTGCGAGAGGACAGGAACAAACCAAAACAACCCAAAATTGGAACAAACAACTGCAAATTTTTTTTTGGTTGATGCAGGATCGCCTGTGGACCTGAATGCTCTTGCATCAAAGTCTGTACTTTCTGTCATTGAACTTTTAACATAAAAATGCCAAAAGAGATGTGAATACATAAGGTGATTAGCTAGAGATTTTACCCTAGGAGTAGCACATTTCACATCAATTGACCTAGAGCTTGAGGTCTTATTCATGTTGAGGCGTCCTATAATAATCTTTTCACAGAGATAGAACCTGAGGTCTTATGTGGTTGAAGCATTCTGTTACTTGTTAAAATACATCTAGAGGCTGGGCTCTTCCACAAGTTAAGGTGTCTTATTATAACATTTTTCCATGCATATACCTGGAGCCTGAAGTTTTTCCCGTGTTGAGGCATCCTATTTCAAGAGCTTTGCCTGGACAAGCCTAGAGCTTGAGGTCTTGTTGTGACCTAATTCACACCTCGCCCCATTGCAAATGGGGACCCTCATTTTTTGCTTTTTAGGGTTTTGTCGTTGCGTCTTGGTTTTCTTCTGGTCTCCGTTTGGGGTTTTGAATCTAAATTTTGAATGGTCACCTGTGTCAAGCAAATGAGTCTTAGCCTGGATCACTGTGCAAACGTCGCCATCATGGTTAGGAGGCCTGGGATACGAAGATCGACTGTCGTTTCAGTCAATTCCAACACCTCCTAGTTTTTAGGGTTTTTCACTCTGGGCCCCTATTTTTTAGGACCTACTTTTTTGGCACTTTTGGGCAATACTGGGATCCCTATTTTTTAGGGTCTTTTTTTGGAAAGTTGCTATTTTTGGAAAATTTCTATTTTTAGAAAGTTTCTATATTTAGAAAGGGCTCGAGTTTCGAAAATCCACTCAGAAGTTCGAAAGGATCAATGAAACTCTTAGAAAATGGATTTGAAATTTTTTTGAATTCATCGCGAAATTCTGGAAAAAGGTTAAAAATCTGGAAAAATTGCTTGAAAATGGTGAGAAATCTGGTAAAAATCACAGAGAATTCTGGAAAAGTACGGAAAATGGTGAATAAAATGAAAAATCAGTCATGAAATCATCAAGAAATTGATAAAAATCTGAGAGACACATATGAAATATGAGAAATTCATGAGAAATTTGAGCAATCATGGCGAGTTGATCATGGTGAGAACCTTTAGCCCACAAGGTAATGGCAATAAAACATGGCAAGTCCGCCCATGTCCATGTGTGAAATGGCAACCAAGGTGATGAAGTCCGCCCTTGTGTGGCAATGAATTGAAGAAAGTCCGCCCAGCCTTATGGAAATGGCCTGAAATCTGGTGAAGTCCGCCCTCAGCAGTATAAAGAAGTGGCTAAACATCTGGTGAAGTCCGCCCTGAGCTAAAGAGGAGTTGGCAACAAATCCTATGAAGTCCGCCTAGCTAGAATGAAGATGGCTTGAGAAGTGGTGAAGTCCGCCTTGGACAAATGGTTAAGTGGTAAGGGAATTGGCTAAGTCCGCCCAGCCAAAAGTTGAAGTGGCTTGAAGAGAGCTGAAGTCCACCCCAGGTCAAAAGAATGAATGGCAATAAAAGTATCCAAGTCCGCCCTTAGTCAAGTAGAAAATGGCAAGCCAAAAGTGAAAGTCCGCCCCAAGCCAAAATGTTTAGATGGCAAGCCATAGAGGGAAGTACGCCTTGAGCTAAGTGAAATGGCAGCAAGTTTGATGAAGTCCGCCTTAGATATAAAAGAAAATGGCAAGAGAGGAGACAAAGTCCGCCCCAAGGCAAAAGATGAAATGGTTAAGGCATAGCCAAGGAAAATTTGAATGGCCTAAGACAGAGGGAAGTCTGCCTTGAGCAAAAAGTTGAATGGCTGGGTAAAAAGCAAAGTCCGCCATGCTTAGAAGTGTGAAAATTAAAATTTTTTGCCTAAGTATGGGCTTTGAGAAATTAAGAATATAGGCTTGACACTTTAAAATTTCGCCATAGAAGGAAAATTCGCCTGAGTCCAAACATTAAAATGGCTAAAGAAAATCATGCCAAGATGAAATAAATTTTGCCAGATAATTTTGGACGATAAAAAATCATGGCCAATAATTTTGGACGATAAAAAATCATGGCCAAATAATTTTGGACGAAAAGACTCATGGCAAAATAATTTTGGACGATTAAATTTATGGCGAGATAATTTTGGATGAAAAAGGTTATGGCAAAATAATTTGGAAGAAAGAAAATTCGCCTAAGGCAAATAAAAATTCGAAAAAATCAAATTGCCTTAGACAAAAAATAATTTGCCATAAAAACGAACGGGTTGGAAATAATACATGAAATAATTATTTTAATTATTTTAATTGTTTATTTTCCGACACCCAAAGAGATAAGTCTTGAAAAGTCGAAATTGGAAAAAAGATAAAAGAGCTTTATTGAACTGGTGACGAATTTGGAAACTTTCCCGGATATTATCTTTAAGGATAAAACTTGCCACTCGAAAGCTGAGTAAAAGACAAGTTAAAACTCAAATTCGAAGGAAACATTTGAAACTTGCTAATCGGATCGATTTTCTCACCTTATAATTGATTTCACTTCTCATTTTTACAATCATTCGTTTTCAAAAGGAAAGTGTGAGAAGAAATTTGTCTAAGGCAAAGTGAGAAAAGTCTGCAGTGAAGAAGCAAATTTTTGCCAGCTTGCATTGTGATCGTTATCTTTTCTTCCAAAAGATCTAGGCAGATTTACTTTGTCTGCTTCATTTTGACATGAACTTCATCATTTATTTTCTTTCTAGCTTGATTTTTCATGAAGTCTAATTCAACAAATAGCTGGAATTTATTGCAAAATGATTTAAATTTCGAATTCTAAATATTTTCTTTGCCTTTTCATTGCAGATTTATTTTTGAAGCGGTAAGGATGAAGTTTGCCAGCAAAGGTGTGCAGATGCAGTCAAAGATCAAGTCCAAGTGGGAGCACGTTGTGGACACTAATCTTGGCCACGTCAACATTGAGGACTTCAGGAAGAGAATGTATGGAGGCGATGGACGTCTACCGTCGCCAATTGCTATAAGAATGATGCGCAATGGGATTGTTCACGCAGCTAGATTTCCGCCAGCAAAGGAGTGTCCGGAACTAATGGTGGAATGTGCACTGCACTACAATGCACAAGAAAGGCAGATAGAAGCTCCTGATAGAAGAGTCCTTGCCTACTTATCCAAACCAGCTATCCAAGAAACTTTCGGAATCCCAGTCTACAACCGAACGTCCTATCGCACCAAGGAGGAAGCACTCAAGCTTTACCAGAGCCAGCAGGATCTCTGTGTGTCCAACATAAACAAGAATTGGTTACTGAAGCCCAAGGATACTACAGGAAAGATGCCAAAAAAATTGGTCAGAACGCATTTTAAAGAAGAGTAAGGTGATATTGTCTTGCTGCTAAACAGGATAGTAGGCAACCCCCATGGTGCACCATTCGAGAACTGGATGTATTATTTCGTGGATGAAATAATTACTGGAGTCAAGATGTTCAATTGGTCCAGAATGATCAGTGATAGCCTCCACGAACAGTTGGTCAACCTGGAGGAGACCAAGACATTCCACATGAGCTATTATGTCATATATTCACTTGCGAGGTATTACAAGTATTCTGGCTTGATTTGCAAAGGAGTGGTGGGCAATGGCAAATGACAACTCATGGCATATGACTGTTATCCGCAGCTGCAACTAAAAGAAAAGACACATTTTTGACGAGCTCATGATGCCTTTTTGATGTACATCACTCGGCTCCTGCAAGGCGGAACGCATTAGAGACTCACCCATGAGGCCAAGAGTTTGATCAGCCGATATGGATCGTGGTTTATTCAATTTCCTAAGTTCACGTACATCAGGATCTAGGGATTCTCCGGAAATCCTTATAGACTGCCCATCTATCCAACCAACAAAATGGTTTTGCTGTAAGTGCTGAGGCAATTGAAGGCGTACCAAAGTATTCAAAGGCCAAAACAAAAGGTAACTATCACCTTTCCTTTCTTCATCGGCAACATGGAGGAATCATGTCCAACAGCACAAGCAGCGGAGATTGCTCGACTGGAGATCTAGAATTATCCGTTCCTGTCATACAAGTCCAGAAATAATTTGGATCCACTCCATCACATCAAAACTGTGGACGGAGAGAGATACAAGCATCGAGTGGACTTAGAGGACTTCTGGGCTAATGCAACCGATGAATATGACGTGAGGAGGAGGCTGTGGTCAAGATTGCCACTAAGTATGATAAGGGCAATCGAGCTTTTCAAAGTGCTTGATCAACTACAGGATGATGGAGTCTATTTGCAGCCAGGCTTCAATGAAAATGAGCCACTCCCCCCTATGAGATGGTTTGAGCCTGAGATGGGCGACCTGATGACACTCATGTGGCCCGTTTTCAAGTATTCTCAATGGTGGATAGATTGGTAGGTAGAAACTTTAAGGGCAAGGAATGTGCAATTCACGTACGAACTAATGGGTGATACAGAGTCCTGTTCTTCAAATGCTGGTGCCTCTCGTGGAGATGGACAAACAGATGCTGCCAACTTGGGAAAAAGGAAAGAAATTGATACATCTGCAAAACAGGACAAGGGTAAAGTGATAGATGAAGGGCCTTCTCGGAAGAGGCACAAATCCAGACCTCTTCAGTCGGCTACTTCCAGAAGTATAGAAGAAATTCTTGCCATGGATAAAGAGTCTTTGGAGAATGCCAGGATTCCGTCCCCAATCAGAGATGTGGAGCCAATATAGTTGGAAGACGATGCTCAACCCTCTCCTACAGGCACCGAGATCCTTGAATCCGACAATGATTTAGATATTATGGATGGAGAATTCGAGGAAGGAATGATTTTCACCCTCAAAGGAATCCAAGAGGACCCATCTGTGTTGGAGATTCCGAATGTGCAAGAGCTCTATAATATGCCAGAGACGCAGGAAGAGCAAGAAGTGCAGGACATTCAAGAAGTCCAAGGTCAACAAGAGGACGGAACTGAGCAACCAACCATCCCAGAGTGGCTGAAAGAAGGATTGAAAAGAAAGGCGCCAGCTGAGGTACTTGAAGAAGAAGATGATGACACGGATTTCTTGGCAAGGCTAGAGCAAGTTGCCCCAAGGAAGAAAGCCAAGAAATTTTCCACCATCCGAAGAGATGAGGTTGGCAATTGCACAGTACAAATTGTAGTACCTACAGCCGAAAATTTCCAAGATGAAATTGCTCTGAATGAATACGCCATCACGACCATTGACATGGGTCCAACAACAAACTTGCAAGAAGTCGAGGACTTGGACAATTCCATGGCCACCATTAAATCCAGGTTGGAAAAGGAAGTGGCGAAGAAAAAAGAATATAAAAAAGAAATTGAGCGCCTAAAAGACTATATCCAAAGACTACCCGCTTCTGATCAATGAAGGCGACCAAGCAATGCCGCCCCAAATTCTCGCGAAGAACCGCTAGAAATTTTGGAAGAAGAGCTGACTACAACACGCAGAGGCCGGGCGGTTGGATAGATGGAAAGAAAGAAGAGGCAATGGTGTTCGCGAAAAAGCTAGCATGTGTGTATGAGCAGGTTTCCTTTTTGCTGTCACGGGTTGCAGACTTAGCAGAATCTTGGGGTAGCCTCGAGGACATTCAGAATAGGATTATCCCATGCATTCGAGAATTGAAAGGCATCTCGAAACAAAAGTTGATTGACGACGGGATCATTGAGGTTGGAGCTGCATATGATTTCAATGGATGGTATTACGCTTTGGTGTCACGGAAAGGAGTCCTGGAAAAGGTGAAGCAGGATGGCGCCAAAGCTGAAGAACAGGCTAAAGAGATTCGGAGTAAAATTTACTAGATGGCTGCTGATATGCTCGACAAAGATGTTGTCCAGAAGAAACATTTGTGGCCAAAGAATTTAAAAGAACAAGTACAGAAAATTTTCTCCACCATCTCCGGGCCACTCATGAAAGAAAACTTCACTAGGGTCTTCAACTTCATGACTATTAGGAATTCTTTCTTGCTACAGGAACCAGAATGGGGGGCCTCTTTTGCAGGATGTGCTAAGAGCTTGGACTTGCAGGAGTACAATGTCGACGCGCTGTTGGACATTGCCATGGAGGAGGTCAGCTCGATCGTGTCCAGGTTCGCCGAATGCAATGCCGCACAAGTGGATAAGGATGCCACTCCAGATATTTGAGGTTCTCTCCAATTAGCTAGTTGATATTTTGGAAACCCTAATTAGGGTTTAGTCATGTTAAATCTGGGCTATTGATCTCATTTCAATCTTGGCCGTTCATTGTAATTCGGAAATACTATATAAACCCCCCTTGCTCTCTTTCAATTCATGAGAAGATTAGGAGATATTAGAAAATTAGAGAATTAGATTGTAAAAAGTAAGAGAGAGTTTATGAGATTGTTGTGAAAACACTATTTCGATAATAAAGCTCAAAAGCATGAGGTGCCTTGAATCCTTGATTGTCAAATAGTTGCACGGTCGCATATTTTCTTTCTCATTTAGTAAATTTGAATTAGAGTGTATGTTAAAAGAATAATGGATTGATAATGGAGACTAGTGAAACCCAGCTCATACTTTCTTTGAGTGGATGCTTTTCACTCAATGTGCAAAGTTAGACTGAGCTTTTTTATCGTGGATGCTTAACTTCTGTTTTGATAATTATTGTTCGATTTGATGGTAATTATTCATTACGTGAAAATCATAAGCACATTCCTAGAAGATTGCACTTGCTCTGTGTAGTTGTCGTATAACGTGGTGAAGCAGAGTATTGTTTATTTGGTTTCATTTAATCTTCGTCGTCTCTTGATTTCTTAGGAATAGCATAGGATCTCTCAAAACCCTTAATCTTTTTCATTTTTTTTTATAAAATCAGAAAATCCACAATGATACTGTATTCATGTTTCTGCTTTCAGAGTAATTCACAAAAGTAAGTCCCCTTGTCATAACCAGCAAATCACATCAAAACCACAGAGCTCATCTGCATTCATCTTAAACATTGGAATTACCATATGATCTTACTTGCAATCTTAGCATAGAAGGTAGTTTTTCAAGAGGGGATAGAGCGTCTTGGACACTTTATTCTAGTATGTTTGTTGTGTCATAAAACACGCATCAACAGGTCTTAATCAGATTTAGGCATCTTATATAAATATTTTGTACAAATAGAGCTAGCGCTTGAGATCCTTATCCAGTAGAGGAATCCTATTACAACTTTTTGCAAGGACAGGTGCAGACTATGAGCTGCGAGGTGTTACATAGGACAAGGCATCCAGTTATGGTTAACAGCCTGAAATCTTATCCAGACAAAAACCTTACCTTGATTTGGGCTCAGGGTTTTACTGTAAAACATAATTTGAGGTATGAATTTTGTAAATAATGTATTTAGAAATTTAAATATCCTACTTGAAGGATAATCCATGGTGATGTGTTGGTTGGAGTTTCAAATTAGGGAACCTTTGTAACCCAAGAGGAATACAGTGATGAAGTCAAGGGACTTATGTACAAATTAGTCAGGTTATGATTATGCATCATGCTGATCTTGTGGATCCAGCAAGAGGCATGCTATCATCCTTTGTTGAATTTTTGATTGTACAGAGAAACACTTTGATATTTTTTCTTGTTTCAGTCATATATATCACCAAGGATCTCAATGTAACCTTAAGAGTCCGAGTTTATTCCATCCTTTGAATTTGGCATACCAATTGGCTACAATATCTCTTAGTATTTTAATTTCAGTAAATAGCTTCACATGAGCCTTTTCCTTATTGACAATAAAAAGTTACATTTTACAAAGATTGCAATGTTATATTAAATCTTTGCCTTCATTGCCATCAAGTTTGGGAAGCTTTGTTTGCCTCCAAATCTGGGTTTGTCTTATAAATTTTTGAATCTGCTCCTCCACAACACTAAATTTCTCCACCTCCAACAATCATCACTTCTACATCTTGTAATCTCAATTTTTTATTATAGAGAAAAAATATTGTCTTTATATAAAAGATTGTTACAACATCAAGTAAAAAAATCCTTTCCAAGTAGGGACATACTTAATAGGCAAAAAGGTTAATGCTAGATAATTCTATCTTCACACCCCCCATTATTTGATGATTCTTTAGAGCAATATTCCTTCCCTTTATTTAATCCTAAAGATTATATTTTCATTTCTACAAGCAATTTAAATTCCTTAATTCTCTAAAAACTTAAGATTAGTTCCTTAGAAAATAAACCCAAGGTTTTCTTAAGAAATTATCTATGGAGGTAACATGATAATGAGATTTTCCAAGAGATAGAACATCCATTGGACCAAAGACATCATTACAAATTCTAAAATCCCTATTGTTCTAGTAGTTGAAGATGATTTTACCATCTTTTGTTTACCAAAGACACAATGCTCATAAAAATAAAATTAAGAGAATAACCAGGAACCCCACAACCATATTTTCATTCTTCAGCATTTTCAAGCTTATATCACCTACGTGGTCCAATCTTTGGTGCCACAACATTGACACATTAGCAGGTACATTACTAGAAGCTATTATAGAGTTACACAATGTAGTAGCATCCAGTCTAAACAAACTACCATGCTTAAACACCATTTGTCTCTCCTAATCAATTTACAACCATGCTTGTTCAAAGCAACATGCACACCATTATCATTCATTTTAGAAACTAAAACAATATTTTTGATCAATCAAAGAATATACATTAGATGTTGTTTTCATTGGATCATCAACAAGAAGCAATGCTACCTTACCTTGGCTAGAAATCTTGTGAGAAGTTTGTCATTGAAGTACCTCTCCACCATCATACTTTTTGTACTTTGTTATGCGCTCCTTGTGTAGAGTCATATGAAAAGAGGCACTTAATCAATCAACCATGAGTCATCACTAGCATTGTTAGCAAAAATCACAAGAGAATCACTACTAAGTTACTAACATCATCATCAAAGGATTTATCGTAGAGGAGTCACTGTATTTTTTTTTTCTTAAATCTACACTCTTTAATGTGTCCCTTTTTACCACAATTCCAACACTTTACTCTTACCAAGAGATTTAGATCTTGTCTTAGATTTCTTCTTATCTCCTTTTTTCTAACCAATTTTTTCCTTTGCTTGACCCCTTACGAAAGAGCATCTTTAGAGGAATCGTCCATAAACTTTCTTCTAAGTTCTTTGCTTAATAGTGCAGCAATAGCCTCTTCAAGCTTAGGCTCAGAGACACTCTCAGTAATAGCTAACAATTATAATATCCCATGGTGAGCAAAACCAAAATGATACCTTCATCCAATTTAACATCAACTGAACCTAGTTGACTCACAATCAAGTTAAATTCACTTAGATGATCAGTTACTAAGTCTCCGTCCTTCATTTTTAATGAATAGAACTCTCTTTAGAAACAATTTGTTAACAAGACTCTTAGTTTGATATATTGCACCTATCTTTTTCCATAACTTATGAGCAATAATTTTCTCAGATATGTTCAGAAAAGTAAAATTAGAAAGAAATAACTTGATAGTGCTTTATTTCTCCTTCATATTAGTAGGCTTTGCGCTCTGGATCATGGCACTTGATTGATCTGTCTTCTCCAAAAAATCCTCCATTCTCTGTATCCAAAGTTCAAAATTTTGACCATTGAACTTTTCCACCTCATACTTTGAAGAGCTTTCCATCAAATCTTATTTTCAGACCTGATTTCAACCCAACAAAAATGCTCCCACTTCAAACAAAGAAAACAACACACGAAAGGCATCCCCTTCTTCACAAGATCAAGCCAAATGAAGCTTTGATACAAAATATAGATTTTACAGTATCTTCATGTATGAACAATGAAATGAATTGAAACTTGCTGATCTAAATCAGAAATAAGACTTAATGAAACTTAAACAAAGAATGGTATAAGAGAGAACATAGAATAGAAGAGCAATGATAACAATATTTCCCTTGGAAATCCCTTTTGGGTAAAAAATCTAGCCTCAAATGTAGATGTCACTATATTACCTTTGAACATTCCTTACAATACAACAAGCCCCTGCAAATGACTTCGTATTTGTGTCAACACTCCAATAGCATGTTGATAACTAACCCAAATAGAGAACTTGCAACACTCGCAATACCATCCAAATTGATGCCAAACCTCTATGCCAAGGTCTCAATATATAGGCAAAGAAGACCCAAAAAACTACTGATGTTTTCCTAAAACCATGAACTAAAACCATAGGCCCAAGATGGGCGCCCCAATCCATGGTCAAAGTCTTTCACACATCTGAGACCTCTTGGAATAGAATGCAACTCCCATGCATGTCTAAAATATGTAGTCCAAGATGCTTTTTCTAAGCCCACTTTGTAATCCCCATCTTAGAATATCGCTCTTACACATTTTACAATGTCATAGGTGTTCTTACAATGTCTTACACCTCTTACACCGGTTAATAATAGCAGATTCTTACCAACTTTTTGTACTATAGAATTGGGCGTCCTATTCCCCATATGGTATTTTATTCATCTTTTTGCAACCTTCCAAAGTGATATACAACAAATGACATGTGGCAAAGAGTGTCACCTCAAATGTGACACCCATATTCACATACAACCTCATTTAAATACATATTTAATAAATATAAATATCAGGACTATGCAAAGTGTACAATAATGCCTAGTCCTAATCATTTTGTCATTTTGTTGTTTCCATAGGATTCACATCATCATACTAGGTATGCTTTTGTGTTTTAGCTAAAGAATTGAAATATCCTTTAAATTTATACCAATATTTGACATCACAAACTATGGTGTCTATAGAGTCCATCGTGGTCTAGAACATAAAGGCAAAATGATGCCAAATATTTTGGACATGGGGGCATCAAAGCAAGAGATGCTTAGTACGTTCTTCTTCAGAGAGGCAATTCCAACACATAATGGGTCTTGCCACACCTTTTTAGGGTTGGCCATATATTAGGATTTTGTTAAGTGGGGCTTTCTATAGAAGTATTTGATCTTTAGCCATCTAGGTGTATTCCATTAATATCTTCATTTCCCATGATTTGACTTGAGGGTGGCAGATTGAAGGATCTAACATGTAGAGGCAGTAGTATATTCTTGTGAAGTTGTGTGCATCCATTTGATTTGATCATTGGCCTGTGATGTTCTAAGTTGTCAATGAGAAATGAGGGCATTGAGAAAATTGATCTACTGCAAAGGGATTGTAGAATGATTCACATTTTCTTTCCATGTCCATAGTTGTTTGGGGTCAACTATTGAGGAGATGGAGTTCACAATTGTGCTTAAATTCTGACCCTTGAGATGCATATGAAGAATGTCAAGTAAGGCTTATCTAATTTGGGGTGTCCATTCAAGCTGCGTGGCCAAAAGAATGATGTTTTTCATTACCAATTTGGCATGGAAGACCTAGCTGGAGGTTGCCTAGAAATGTTTAGCTCATGAAGAATTTCTCTTTCCTTACAGTTTGGTAATGGAAAACCTAGGTTTAGTAGGTTGCATTTTTGTCTGAAGATTTGGCACTAGATGATATGATATGATGGTTATTGAGTAGTCACCAGGAATATTTCATAGCAAGAAGTCAATTGAAGAGGCTTGGATTCTTGTTATTGATTCCACCTCACATGGATATAGAAACGAATATAGATATGGTTATAGATATGAATATGGCCATTTTTTGAAGCCACCTAATATGGATACAACATTCATAAAAATACAAAAACACACATATATATAACACAATTATAAGCCTATTAGTGGAGTTTTTCATTACTTTAGAAGCAATATAATTATAGACACATAATTTAAATATTAATAATTTAGTAAAGAATAATAAATTATAATTATAAAAAATTAATAATTAAAAATATTTATATAATTTCAGAATTTTGCTCATAGATTGTTATGAAATTTTATGTCTTATATATTTTGTATGTTTTATACATTCTATATGTATAAAATTCTAAATTATAATTTTCCAAACATTTTTGAATATTTTGGATTTATGAACTTTTGTTGACCTCCCAAATGAATTACATTTTCTGAAACTACCTATTGTTAGTGTTTGTAGCTTAGGGAGATATTTTTCTAAGTAAAAATACTTAAGATAATAAATAATTATCAAGGCAGGTCTGCCTTGTTAATTAATGATATTTTATATTTGTTATTTAAATCAAAGAGGCCGACATAGATGAAAGGTTGCCTAGTTTGGTATATATACAAGGTGGTGTTCTTCCATTCAAATCAATCAATTCAATCACTTCTTTCTCACCTCCAGCAGAAGTTCGCCATTCCATTTGCAGCAGATCAGACTTCAAGGGGAAGCATATTTATTTGTATTTAGCATCAAGGAGTGATGCTATTATTCATTGTAATAATTCAGCCTTGAGTAAGGCCAGACTTGTAAAGCAGATTTCTGCTCTTGTGCATCTGATATCTATATATAAGAGATACATATATTTCGCTGAGTTTTTTCTCCCTCGAGTAGGAGGGTTTTCCCAGGGTAAAAGTGTTGTGTTTATTGT